>JAMKQA010248565.1:0-32574 GCA_024699735.1 Posidonia australis
GTGTTTTATTTTAACCAGAAAGGGGAAACAAATATGTCTCTACTCTCCTAGGCATGTCAAGTGCGAAAAGGGGAAGAAAACACACAAGTAAGGCAAGCAAGCAAGCAATCAACAAGCAAAAGGCATGATCATGGCATGTGCAAGTGTCGTGGCATCATGATAGTGAAAAGAAAACATCCATCACATCAAAAGGCAAGATATATAGCATGTGTGTGTAGTGACAGAGCAAATGTATAAAAGAAAGTGTGAAAGGCACACTAAGTAAGCAAACAATCACAAGCAAGGCAAATAAACAAATCTATGAAGTCAAAGCCTCAAAAAGCAAGTGAAAAAGACTAATCTGAAAGCCGAAATCTGATGCTCCCCAGTGGAGTCGCTAGTTTTGTGACCATGGCCGCCTGGAGATCTGACGCGGGGTCGCACCAGAGGGAGGAGGCCACAACCATGCCATGATGGCGAAGGCACGAGACCGGATAAGAATGAAAAAGGAAAGGAGTCGCCACTTAATCTTTTATGGGAAAGACGAGGAAAACCACAAACAAATCACAAAAGATGAATGCATGAGGTGCAAATGTGGATGCCAGATATCTACTAATCAGAGGATAGGTAAGGATTCCTATTATGCACGGGGAAGGTGTTAGGCACCCCCGTACGCTCGAGAAACTCAGTCTTTCTAATCCAATTTGCTTACTAGAGGCTAAATGAATGTTTGCTAAGCCTAGATTGTACTCTAATCATGCTAAGATGAATGCCAAGTCAAAACTAGGTGGATGTGCAAGATGATATGCAAAACTGCGAAGAAATCCACACGAAATGATGAAATCACAAAACATAACACGACAAAGAAAATCACATGAAATAACGATGTTTCTAGAGAGAAAGGCTTGGGAAATTATACAGACCTTAAGAGAATTAAAAATATAACCAACTCAAATCATCAGAATCGTATAAAACATCGCAGAAATCAAGACGAAAAAATTGCAAAGATGTCCACGCAAAACGGGCAAACTATGACATGCGAAGAAATTCACATAAAATGATGAAGTTTTTGGAAAGAATGCTCTGGAAAACCACGCTGGTATTAAGAGCATCAAAAATGTGATAGACCTAAATCCTTAGAATTGTGGAAAACATCTTGGAAACTTGAACGAGAAAAATTGTAAAGAAAACCGTGTAAAACAGGTAAACTGTGACATGTGAGGATATTCACATAAGATGACGATGTTTTTAGAAAAATACTCGGGAAAATCATACCGATATCAAGAGCATCAAAAATGCAACCAACGTAAATCATCGGAATCATGGAAAACATCATAGATATTGAGATGAAAAAATTACAAAGAAGTCCACGTAAAACAAGCAAACAGCGATATACGAAGAAAATCACATAAAATGACGGTGTTTTAAAAAAAATGCTTGGAAAAACCATATCGATATCAAAAGAACAAAAGTACGGCCAACCCAACTCATCGGAATCATAGAAAAAGTCATACAAGATAGCCAACTCCGGTAGACAGGCCTAGGGGGGATTCCACGGGCCTAAATAAGCATGATTCAAAAACTAAAAGAAGAGAGATTACCTAGATAAGGCCTGTTGTTTCTCCTGGTGAGTAACAACGGCACCCTCTGGGCGGCTACTCCGGCGACAATGCTGAGGTTTCTGGGGCTGTAAAAGGCTGGGGGAGGTTGCTCTGGTCATGGGAAAATGACTCAGGATCTTGGTTTCAGCGGGTTCTTTGGAGAGAGATCTTTTTGTCGGCGGCCAGGGACCTTTTAAACTCCGGCGAAGCCTCTCGGAGCCATCGACTCTCCCTCTTAGTTATTGAGGGTCGGCCGATGCTCACGTGAGCTAGAGGAGCGCGGCCAGAGATTACGGAGGTCGCAAGATATACGCCGAAGATGCTGGGAAGCCATCCGAGATCGCGGACTGACTATCGGCGGTGAGTATCATTGGAATTATTTTCTTGTTTTGCCTAAGTTTTTGATTGATGGCTTAAATGGGGCATTGGACTGGATTTGGGCCTGGTAGTGGGCTTTTGGGTTTTTAGGGTTTTTAAGGTTTTTGTTTTTTTAGGTTTTAAAGGATTTTAGGGTTATTTGTTTCTAGGTTTTTATTTGGGTTTTGTGATTTTAATTAAATTTTTGATTTTGTGATTTAGGGTTTTATTAATTAGTTTTAAATTAGGGTTTTTTCTGGATTTTAATTTATTTATTTTAAATTAGGGTTTAGGGATTTTAAGGTTTTATTTAACTTAGGTTTTTTTGTGATTTTAATTAAATTCTTTTGATTTTGTGATTTAAGGTTTAATTAATTGGTTTCAAATTAGGATTTTAATTATTTTAGGGTTTTTAGGATTTTAATTATTTTAAATTAGGATTTTGGGTTAATTAATTAGGATTTTTAGTTTAATTAAGTGATTTTAAATTAGGGTTTTTTGGATTTAATTAATTTAGGATTTTTCTGAATTTAAAGGGATTAAAGTTTGTGTTTGAGTTTTAATTTAGATTTAATTAGTTTTCTACTTGATTTAATTAGGGATTTAACTTAAATTTTGGTTTAATTGGTTTTTGCTTGATTTTTGTTTAGATTAGGGTTTCTTTTCAATTAGATTTAATTTTTTAATGGATTTTTTTAAGTTTTACTTGTTTAGGGTTTTAATTAGGGTTTTTACTTGATTAATTTGGATTTTAAGTTGATTTAAGTGGATTTTGTTTAATTTTGGTTTTAATTAGGGTTTTCACTTTATTAATTTGGGTTTTAAGTGGATTTACGTGGATTTTATTTAATTTTAGTTTTAATTAGGGTTTTCACTTGATTAAAGTGGATTTTAAGTGGATTTAACTGGATTTTATTTAATTTTGGTTTTAATTGGCTTTTATTTGATTAATTTGGATTTTAAGTGGATTAAATGGATTTTATTTGATTTTGACTTTAATTAGGGTTTTCATTTGATTAATTACGATTTTAAATGTTTTAAATGCAGTTTATTTGATTTTGATTCTTAATTATTGATTTTTGCTTGTATTAGGTCAAAGTGGGTTTGTGTGGGCTTAAATGGGCTTGTGGGTTTTGGTTGAGTTAGGGTTTATGTGGTCGCAACCAGAGCGTCTTTCCAAAGGTGTCTGCTGTCAAGTGACTGTAAAATCGAGTTGTCTACACTTATGTTATGTACATTGATATCATATAAAATGCATTCAGATCATCTTATACATATTCATGTTATGCACATATAAATTAAATCATGCACATTCATATCACACAAATTTTCGTAGATAAAAGAAGAATCATATTTCTTGTAACTCGCTTCTCAATATTGTCTTAATCGACAACATCCTTTTCCTTTTGGTTGCTATCTTAGTTTTTATCTATTTCATCACAAGGGAAACAAATCAATTGAAACTTAATATATCTTAATTGATAAACTATATTAGTCTTTTTTCAAACATAAATTTCAAATCTATTGATGTCCAAAGAAAAGTATTATGTATCTTTCACTAATTTAATGCAATTATCAATAATCATATCTTGTTTGAAATAAAGAAATAGTAATCATGTCTCATATCTCATGTAAATAGAAATCATATCTTATGTATCTAGAAATCATGTCTCATACATTTCTCACCTTGACGACAACAATGAAGTGACGTTAAGAGACATGACATTGGCAGTAAGGGCGTAAAGGTGATCAATAGTTCAAAGAGAGAGAGACTAAGTGGTTGATGGCTAAGGAATGTGAAGGTACGATGGTGCTCGATGGGTTGAATGATGCTCAGTGACTAAGGATTTCATCGATGTAAGAAAAAGGTGAGATGGTGTTTGAGAAATCAACGGTTAAAGATTTCGTTGACGAAAGAAAAAAAAATGGAATGGTGCAAGAGAAGGTGATAGGTATGATGATACTCAACAACTAAAGATTTGATGTTTATAAGAGAAACGACGAAGACAGAGGCGAGAAAACACTCGATGGCGAGAGAAACGAGAATATTTAATAGTCGACGAGAGAAGGAGCGACAACTTAAAAAGGATTCGACAACGTGAGAACGCTCAACGTTTGAGGTGTTAAGACTTAATGGAGACAAAAGAGGTATTTTATATAAGATCAAAATAGAAATGAAAAAAAGACAATTGAACTTTTATTGCTGAATGAAAATAAGTAACCCTCTCTTGTTAATTCCACTTTTAGGTAGAATTATATTGCTAATCTCACATTATGTTATAAGAGAAGGATGGATACTAATAAACCACCTGAAATGACTACATGATGGTAAAGGACGAAAAAATAATTGAATTCCTTCATTTTTGAATGATTCGAGCTAACACTCACATTTTGGGATCCCACGTTACTTAAGAAAACCCAAGCATCTTAGATAATCGTTGGGAAATAAAAGAGGAAACTAGAAACTAAATTTGAAGTATGTCATCTTCGAATATCCAGTAACCTGTTTTATTCTCAAGAAGCTCTTTTCTGTCACCGTACCTGATAGACGTCTGATTTTTAATTAAAATGGGCAACATTATATAATAGTAAATACTTAAAAGAAAACAAGAAACAAAATTAAGTTCAATACGCCTACCCTGAAGAGCATCCAAGAGGTGCATACAGAAAATTACAAAATATTTACACTATTAAAGCCGACTGATCTCGGTAGAAACCATGTTTCCTATAAATCTTAACATACAAAAACACCTAACACTAACCAACTCCAATTAATTTATGACGGCCACTGGCATATCCTTAAAATTTAGTTTGTAAATGGAATCATGGGTTAATTTTTCCGAATCTTTATCAATAGGGTGATATGGGCAAGTCCACTGGACCAGTTTCCAGCTCATCGGTGCAGTTCACTTCACTTCAACTTCTGTAGTTTCCTGAGATGACTGATCAGTGTGATTTGCGTCGTTGATCACTGGCTTCTTGAACTTCACCAAGATCATGGTCATGTTATCACACCCCTCCCCACCAGCTGTTGATGGTGCCAAGCACCTATCGAGCACGCTTTCACATACTGCAGAGAGACTGCTTTCCTGCATTTGAGAATCATCCATGATTAGAAGGAAACGTTTCTGAAAATATGAAAATAGATGGGTACTAAACCCATTATGTGACAATGGTAGATAAGCAAATATCTGAAGTAGCGCATGAACCCCATCTATTTGATCATACAAATCTTAGACGAATATGGATGTAAACAATCTGTATTACAATTGCAATGTCTTCATTGACCTTGTACAAGTAATACAGCGTACAGTGTGCAAAATCTTACTTTTACAAGTTTATGTTTGTTGGAGAAAAGCAAATTTAGATATTCCATGTTTAGTGCACCGTCCAGAATTCGGCTGAGCAACAATTCGAAAGAGAGTGCTGTAGACTAATAAGAACTCAGTACAAGAATAAAATTATAAAAGTAATATCAGCTTTTGAAATATATTCTACTTCAAAGGAAAACCGATATGAAAATAAAATAAAATGTATGTGTGTGTATGTGTGTGTGTATATATATATATAGAGAGAGAGAGTTAATATAAAAAACGACCAGTTTTTATTTTTAAATGTTGAGGTTCTTAATTTTATCAATCCATCATGAAAATCATCTATTGATTTTATTTTGATTAAAATCACAAATCACTTTTAAAAACTACTTAAATTTTTCATTTTAAAATTCAAAATCCCTCCCACCCCATTATTAAAACCTCTCCACCACCCCTCCCCGCTCCCATTCTAAAAAAAAAAAGACACAGGAGCCACCTTACCACAGTCTGTCGCCCTCCTTTCTCGACATCCTTCCCCTTGACGTCCGTCGTCGCCATGTCCTCCTTCCTTTCCGTCTGTCCCTGTCATCCGACGCCTTCTCCCCCAATGCCCCCGCCTTTCCTCGACGCTCTACCCTCCCATCTCGTCACCCTCGACAATCTTCCATCTGCATCCACCACTACTGTTACCACAACAATCCCCTCACCATCAGCGTCCATGCCTTCCTCCTATCCCTTCAACAACGATAACAACAATAGGAGATCCAAGCCCGACCTCATCTCCAGTCTCGCTGCCCCACCACCGTAGTATTCTCCTATCCTCTCGCTACCCTCTCCTCTCCACCCCACCCTAGACACCCTCCCTTCCCATTGCCCTCCTATATACAGCGAACTGAGATTCAAAATCCCTAGATCTAGGAACAAACTTGGGAATTGAGATGACTACCCCCACCTCGACAACACCCTCCCCTTCCTTCACCCTCTCCTTACAGCACCCATGCCCCACCCTAACACATAACACAACACCCACCCCTTCCTCGATGCCCTCCTCACCACCCCACCCCCTCCCTCACCACCCCACCCCCTCAAAATCCCATTTGCTCCTGTCCTTCTTCGTTGTCTCTCTCTCGCTCTCTCCGACAAGGAATGGAAATCCATTTTTTTTTTACAACAATAATCCAACTTGTTACATCCTAGATATTAAAACTAAAATAGGAAAAAATAGTAACAGTAAAATAAAACAATGAAATGTAAAATTAAAATGGAAACTAAAATAGGAAAAAAGCAGTAACACTAAAATAAAACAATGAAATGTAAAATTAAAATGGAAACTAAAATAGGAAAAAAGCAGTAACACTAAAATGAAACAATGAAATGTAAAATTAAAATGGAAACTAAAATAGGAAATAAGTAGTAACACTAAAATAAAACAATGAAATGTAAAATTAAAATGGAAACTAAATAGGAAAATAGTAGTAACACTAAAATAAAAATAAGTGTGAAATTGAAACTGAAACTAAAACTAAAAAATTAAAATGTTACAAATAAAAAAAATTGATATTGTTATATAACAAGGGATATTAATGTGTAACAGGATATTAATGTCATTTAGTTAACATAAAAATTTATCAATAAATGAAAATAGAGAAAAAATAAAAATTCACAAAACACCAATACAACATAGGTGATTTTGCTAATTTAAAATATAGATTTAATCTCAAATATGAGATATGATATTAATGGCAGATGATCAAGAACCATACATACATATATATATATATATATCAGCACTGGCTAATGATTATATATTAGTTTACATACTACCAGTATTAATAATTAACAAATTATTCTAAGTATTATAGTTAGACCTAAAGTTTGACTTCGAACCTCATGGCATGAAAACTAATGCATTGGTATGTTTAAAATGGAAAAATACAACTATTATTTCTTTTTAAAGGACTTAAATACAAGCCGACTGGGGAGGTACCCAACCAAAGGCCGACCTCCCCATACAAGATAAAACTACCTGGGTGGTGGGGCCCACCACCCATGAAAAACACTTGGATGGGGAGGTTGGTCCTCTCCCCAGTCAGCCTTTCTTTTTATGGTTTCACTTCTTTTGAGTAATTAAACAAATGTCTTGTCAATAGACTTATATGGCCAATTCACATGCCAAACAACTTTAGATGTAACTGAAATTAACTGACAGTGATTATCTAAGTTATAGAGGCCTACTTTTATTTATTTTGATTTTGGGGTTATTGACATTTACTTATGTGTCTATTTTCAAGATTTCAACTTGTAGTGGCCACCAACTTCACCCTTAACTCAATCACAGTTTAATATTTAACCAGAATCTTTTTTGACATAATTTCTAAGAGTTCCTGATGTTTTACTTTTAGGGACTGTTTCTTAATTTTTTTTAACGAGTCATTAATATATGATCTTTATTAGTAATCAGATAAACCAATAAAACAGCGGAGTAATAGTAGAACTCCATATACCAGTATTCTGTCTCATGGCTAAGTGAACCACTGATTTACTGAACATCAGGAACTCTTATTAACATTTACTTATGTGTCTATTTTCAAGATTTCAACTTGTAGTGGTCACCAACTCAATCACAGTTTAATATTTAACCAGAATTTTTTTTGACATAATTTCTAAGAGTACCTGAAGTTTTACTTTTAGGGACTGTTTTTTTTTTTTTTTTAACAAGTCATTAATATATGATCTTTATTAGTAATCAGATAAACCAATAAAACAGCAGAGTAATAGTAGAACTCCATATACTAGTATTCTATCTCATGGCTAAGTGAGCCACTGAGTTACTGAACCTTGAATCCTTTAGTCTACAAGAAGGGTATTATTGCATACTCACAGAATTTATATGTTGGTGGATGAAATCTACAAGTTGTTGGCTTGACATACAATCCCTGGAAAGATAAAGGTATTTATGATCATTACCCAGAAATACATGATTCTATATGAAAGTAAATGACTGTGTCACAAGAGCAAATCATACAAAGCAAATAAAATAAATTTGTGTATTCTGGATCATGAAAACAGCTTCCCCACCTTGGGCAATGCTATGGCATATCAACCCTCCCCAGTACCCCCACATTGGTGGGAGCCTCTTTCACTGGGTTTCTGCTTTTTACTTGGGTTTTCTGAATGGTCAGTGATAAATGATTTAATGTTGTTTTGCTGCTCACCAGTTGCTTATTTATAATTCCTCTACACTCTGGAATCTGATACAAATATACGACAGAATTGCAATCCCATTATTTACAAACCAACTAGTTAATGTGATTAATCCTTCACTAGGGCCTTCAACCTCATGGCTTCCCATCACCACATGTCATGAGTTCATCTTTTAGGCTAATACACTTGGTCCAATGGCTAATTCCTGTCAAGTTATTCAACTGCAATAAAGTGTACAAGTGAAACAACAGAGACACCCACATGTAATTATATCCCTAAACCTCAGAAAGAATGAAATATTCCATCGGAATCCCTGTGATTTTTCGTTTAAGGTTCATGTCTGCCCCTCCTAAGTCCTAACCCATTCTGTCGTTGTTCGTATTGGTGGACGGTTCTGGAAGGGAGACTCCAACGCAAATAAACAACCCAACATCAGGATTTCATGCCATTGAAGTAGGAAGAATGTGAGAACGATGTCATTATATTGATAAAGATCGCAACTGTATGTGTAGACTTAAGAAGCTCGGAGAAATGAAAGCAACCTTATATTATTTCACATTATCGACGATGCAAGGTAGAATATATAACAAAGGTAAATAAGGACTCTTAACGTACCCCCAAGGCCCCAACATCCACTAATCACAAAAAAGTATGGAATATAAAATAACCCAAAGAAGAACCACATGGCAAGAAGAAAAAGTGAATGAAGCAAAAGCAATGACACAAGCACCGTTGTATTCAATCTAGGGGTGGAATATGGGTCCAAATATCCAGATTTTTCCAAATACAAATGTTTGTTTTATATAACAGATTGGTACGAATATGAATACATATATTGATTCATAGAATAATTTTAATATAAATATGGATTTGGATGTTGTAATAATTTCCAGATATGAATATCCATATTTTTTTAAAATTTTATTATTCTATTGAAAAGATGTGCAACATGTGGTTTGGATATCATACCTTTTTCCGCAAACAAAGACCTTAACCACTAAACTAATGATAAATACATGTTAGAAGAAAATACCTAAAATATTTATTATGTTACTATTAACAATTAGAACTTATTATAATTATATAAAATGAAAAATATCACTATCAAATATTTGAAAAATAAGTAATAATTATTAAAAATATTATATGAATTTTTTTATAAATTAAAAGGCATAATACATTAAAAGGGAAAATTTTAGCCGACAACACTTTTATTTTCAGTCTACCAATATTTAATATTTAAGTTAGTATCTAATTAATTAAAAAAATTTATATTGACTAAAAATTTGATTATTATTTAATTGTATTACATCTTAAATATAAAAATCAGTTACAATTTAGGAACGAATATGTATTGTTATGAATACGGTAAAGGACATATTCACTCTGCATTGACCCCATTTTCATCCTACTTAAGGACATTGTAGATTTATTATTTATGAGATATGATTAACTTTATATTTTGTCAAGTTGACATTTATCTTTTGGATTTATAATTTAAGATATATTATATTGATATTTCATCTGGTTTATAACTATAATAGACCCTAATAACATTCATCTTATTACATATATGAATTTTGTTCATATCCATTTCATTCATATTTGATATTCGAGAAATATATGAAAAATATAAGTACTTGGATTTTTTGACACATATCCAAATCCGTGTTTAGAAATTTTAAACATATGTTAATATGGTAAAGGTAACCTCCAATCCGTATTCAATTTATTTGCACCCCTAGTTTTCCACTCAAAAAATTTTCAAAAAATAGCTTGCGTCCATCTTCAATTAGACTTTGACCAATTCATCAAGTTTATAGAGTGGTCTAAAGAATGAATCAAACTTAAATAGCTGGGTTCAAGAAACATGGTTTACAACCAGTAAGAAGTATCAAAGATGAAGCATGTCTACAGAGACTGACAAACGGGCAAATTATTTGACGGATGCCCATATTTAGATTGAGACTTGGCATACTCTGACTAAAGCCACTACACAGGGTAGGCAAGCTTGTGATGAGACCATGGACCTGTAGTGATCTCAATACTACCAACCAACCATGCAAAAATACTTAAGCTAACATTACCATTGTAGTAGTTCACATCCTGTATATTGGATAATCAGTTCCTAGATATCCGATATTACTAGTCCCAACTATTATAATCTCACCTGTTAAACTCTTGACAACCTTGTTAGGGTCCAATTAGAATCTGGTCCTTAACCAAATGGTTTAAGGCTCTACATGTTTCTCACATGAACTCAAGAGGTGGTTCTCCCACATACATGAAGCACTAAACCTCAGACAAACTTAGCTCATATAATTTTATATAACTAGCTTGTTTTTAGACCATTTTCTATTACACTCTGAACTAAGCCCATACAACATAGTCTAATTCGTGAAACGACTGTGAATTAGCAACTTATAGCAACAATTTGACTGATCAACTAGGCAAAAATGCTTAAATTCCAATCGTAGTAGGTCAGATCCATAGATGATCATTATTGGATAGTTCAATATTTGTCTAACCAAATCGTGGAATAAGATGTACTATAATATGTGAGAAATGATCTCGAAAATAGGCTGACAAGTGATGCAAAAATAGTTTCAAATCTTTGTTGTTGCTAAAATACATCTAGTCTTGGATCTGATTCAACAAGCAAGATGCAAATCCCTCTCTCATCCTCTTCATTGCTTTCGAGGGATTAAAACTCCAGGGCATTGTGGCGGTAGTGTTGGCACTCAACAGTGATGAAATTCAGATGTTTACGGCTGGAGGTTATTTGGCAAAGGAGAGGCCACCAATTGAAGTGATATGGCATTTCTATACTTTACTTGCTGGGAAAGCCCATAACAAATAAAAAACTACTGAACCACCCAAAACAGTGCTGTAAACAGAAGGAAAAACAGCACTGGGGTTACACCTTTAAACAGTGCTGGGAAACCCCAGTGCTGTTTTCTGCTTTTGTAAATATGGTGTTTCTCTTTTTATTTTTACCCTTGAACAGTGCTGGGAAACCCCAAAATCAGTCCGTATACCTGCCCTCTTTGACAAAGTGAACTACCAACTTCAATCTGGTGGGGGAAGGAGAAGGCCTTGAGTGACATTGATCTGATGAGAGTGAATGAAATTGACCTAGAATAGAGAAGAGAGCACTATAGGAAAATGAATTGGTTGTCATCTCAGCCGTCTTCCCAAGGGAATGAAAGTAGCAGGGGAAAGAAAAATCTATCTTTTATAAGCCTCTGACTTGACCGAAGCTATTGATAACATGATTACAGAGAAAGATTATGTCGAATTACATTAATGAAACAACTCCATCTTTTATTTCACAATATGAACATGAAAGGTACAATATACCAAAGGAGCTATATAGGGAGTTCGACAAACACTGAAAGAAGGAAAAGGCACTGTTAAGAATAAAAAGAGAACTGGACCACCGAAAAAACTACTGATTGTATGAATTACAATGAGGAACACCCACATCAAGGATGGAAGAGAGAGTAAAAGGAAATCGATACATGTCATTGAATTTTCATTAAAAATTGATCATTACAACAATTCATAAAAAGGTTCCAAGTTTTATTGAAATTTGAGAAATTTCAGCTATTAAAATTAAACACTTAAATCAATTAGAAGTAATCTAAAAGCTGGTATATTCAGACTTCTAAAATTTATAAAGAAATCGAAAACCAATCACATACAGTTACTTGGCTGTATAAGCTACATAAAGCCGCATTTTCATATATATATTTTTTTTTCATTGTAATTTTCTTTGCCGTCCAAGGCAAATCTAATGTAAAATAAAAATAGTTGGAAATACAGGGATTCAAACCTTAACCTCATGAGAAAACTCACAACTCATCACCAGAGCTACAATACCTAACGGATGTACATGAGTTCAATAATTTACAAAATCAAGGTTAGTCCACAGCCAAGGTGGACAATAGTTGGTTCTGGCCCTGCTTCTGATCATTTTAAAACTAAATTTGGCAACAAATGGCTTAATGACATACATCAAACAACAACCACACCTTCCATTATATGGGGTTGGCCACATAATTTCCTTTCTCTCCATTATAGAATTAAACATCGACATGTGTCAGCGATATTTCACCAACATGTGTCAGATTCTGAGTTGGCCAACACAATTTATGTAAATCAGGAAATACTGTATATCAAAGTCAAACATCGGCTTATGTCGGAACACATCGGGGTATTGGTCAACACAGTGTATCTTTTATATTAAGTTTGAATAGTGTCAATTCATATGCCCTTTAAAAGGGCCAACATGCACCAGACATGCTCAGCTTTCATTTTCTTCTTTTCTTTCCTGAGTTCTTGCCTTCCTTTGCGTCTCTCATGCTCCCTCACAACCCGGTGGCTTGCTACAAATGTAAAGAGTTTTCTTTCCTTAGTTACTCTAAAATTTTATCCGTCCATGACGTATAACACTTAATTTTTATATAAAATTTTTTTTCTCATTTTTGTGTTGCGTTTTGAACTTTTCATGTAAATCTATGATAGAATCTTAGATCTATCATAATAATAATTAGATCTAACTTAGCAATACATAGATCTTACGTTTTTCCATTTTTTTTTTGTGTTTTGATGTTAATAATTTGATATTATATGGATTTAACCTAATAATATATAGATCTAACCCAACAATTCTATAAAATCGTTAAAAAGTAGTAAATTTCGTAATAAAATTAAAAACAGAAAAATATTTATAATTTTAAAAAAATCAGAATGTTTGTAAATAATAAAAAAATCAGAAAAAATTGAAAAAAAATCAGGAATAATTGTAAAAAATACTAAAAAGTTGTAGAAAATCAGAAAATATTTGAAATGTATTATTTTATTAAATTAATGACATTTATCTTTTGTTTTCCACCTTCATAATATCAAATTTCTTAAGATCTAAAAGTAATGAAGATCATAATAACGAAAGGACACTTAACTCATCCAAGTTGGTTGTTTGCATATCCAATCAACAATGATAAGCAAAACAACACAATGCAAATACTACGACAAGAAAATAATGAATGGGAAAATAACAATATTAAAGCAACACTATGTCGACAAATATAGTATCGTAGTTAAGTGAAAATCATATCCATCTGCAGTTTCCGAACAATTGAGAGAGCTATTAAAGGTCACTAAAGCAAAGAAAAGTTAAAAAAAAGAATAAAGATTCAACAAAATTCTTTTTAATGAAGATACTTCTCGTGTTATTCCTATATCAGATTCAAACAGTAATATATTTTATCCTACAGATTGTAACAGTCTAGAAAACAACAAAATGTATAAAAGGGTAATAATAGAATCTAAAAATAAAGAATGGCATAGAGAACAAATTCAAAAATTCTATGGATAGGTAATATCCCAACGTACAATGGAAATGGCAATGATAATCAAAGTACACAGAAGAAAAAAGATGAAGACATTACTAAAATATTCAGAATGTATAGTCAAAGATACGATAATTCAGATGCAACTACAATTAAAAAAGAAGTCACAAAGCAAAAGAACTTTATCTACAACCTATGCTTAATGTTGTGGTAAAAAAAGGTACTGAAGCAAAGACACTAACTAAACATGACATCATGAATAAGTACTTTAAAGCAGAGAAAGAAGAATTAAAAATCTACATTAACGACTTAAAACGAGAATGAACAACTTATAGGGTGACTATCATGTATAATGGTTGAACAAATACCACAGAAAAACAAATCATTAATTTCAAGATTTACTATGATAGTCACATCATTTTTTTAAAGTCCATTAATACTGCTAATGTTATTAAATATTACAATATATAAACAAACAAACGGTAAAAGTTATTAAACAAATCAGAGCAACAAATGTAGTGTTAATTGTTTTTGACAACGAAAGTAATTTTAAAAAAGTCGATTCGAAAATTATGAAAAAATATGAAATTTATTAGACACCATGTGTAGCTCACTATATTAATTTAATACTTAAGAACTTCCGACAGATGAAGTTGGTGGAGAATATATTAAGAGATGTGAGAATTGTAACCAATTTAGATTTACATATGCAACTCATTGTTTGATTCGTCTAAGACCTTGTTTGGAACGTCTTATTTGTAGAAATCAGATTGTGAGGCTTTAATAAAAGTTAACTTTTGAGAGTATATATAGAAGTTAGATTTTAACTTAGTTATGAAAATTTTGTTTGACAAATAAAAGTTCCACAGCAATAGTTAAATTTTAGTAATATTGATTTTACATATTTAATTCCAATCCAATGGCAAATCTGTAAATAATGACATTTCTATGTAATTAATTTAAAAAATCAAGACCACAAACGTAAATGCATACATCATTTATTCAGTTTCTACCAGAAGTTCTCTCTGACCAGTTTTTGAAAAATCATATTTTTACACATGATTTTAGGATCTAGAAGTTATAGCTTCTGTAAAAAGTGGGCTCCTAATACCTCGTTTGGAACTGCTTCTAGGATATTTGATGGTTTGGTAGAAGCTAACCACTCAGAAATTATCTATAAGTAGTTCCAAACGGGGCCTAAGAGTCATTCGATTTGTAATAAATTATATTGCTCTTCAATATATGTTTAATAAAAAATAAATTGATGTATATATTCAATTCACAACAGTGGTACAAATACCACAAGATTGAAAGCTTAATTGGAAGGCGAATAAATTCAATTATAAATAGTGTATATTTTTTGGAAGATTGTCAAAAGGTAGTAAATACTCTAAATTCAGTTTGAAAGATCCTTCGATTGGTAGACAGTAATTAGAAACTTACCATGGGTTTCTTACATGAGATTACACAGTTGATGAAAAATGTTATATGATTGAAGTAGCATACAAATTATTTAAGGCATATCTTTAAATTATAGATGAAAAATGATTCAATATGCATCTTCATCTTTTGTATGAAGTCGGTAAGCATTTTAATATGTACATTTATGTTTTTCATTATTATGTTTAATTTTTTACATAATTGTTTGCTAAATGAGTTTTTTTTGTCAATATAGTATATTATTTGAATTTACAATTCTAATACAACCATCAACTTGACAGGCGTACTAATTTATTAGCATAAGTTAAAGATGTGATAAAAAAAATTAAAGCCTAATATAAATATTTAAATACAAATTCTCACTAAAATAAGGTACTTTAGGAACAAACTTCTATCATTTAGAAAGCCTTACACGATACGTTCTGGTAATACAATGACTTTAAGTAATGTTTTTAATATCATTTCTTTTATTTTACAATATTATTCCATAATATAGGTAATAACCAAGGTTCTAAATATCGATTTCGTATCGGACTTCGATCCAACAAAAATAAGAAATGTGTTAGACATTAATGGAAACACGGTAAATATTTTGAAGCATAAATAGTGTCTAAAAATACTTAATAAATGTATAAATTATACTTAAAAATGTTTAGTATATGTTTAGAATGAATAGTTTTTAGAGCACTTAATATAGAGAGAAAGTAAACATGAGATAATACCTAAATGTTGGAGATGTAAGGTTTGATTAAAGATCATCCCAAATGTTTTCATTTTGTAGAGTCCACGGGAATAATTCTAACAACATTTAATAGGAGAGAAAATAAAGATGAGAGAATACCTAAATATTGTAGATGTAAAGTTTGATTAAGGATTATATCAAATGTTGCCACTTCGTAGAGTCCATGGGATGAGAAAATATCAAGTGCTAGAGATGTAAAGTCTGATTGAGGGCCATCCCAGATATTACAACTTCATAAAGTCCACGAGGATCTCACTTAGTGTAAAAATTACACTAAGTCGATCGACACGGTCAACATGAACCGATACGAGTTGACATCAACTTCGATATTTAGTAAATTGTGATTTACCTACTCTTGTCGTGTCGCCTAACTACAAGACCAACACATGTCGATCATATTTCGTCGATATATGTTGATTTGTTGAACCTTGATAATAACTATATATTATATTTCAAGTAAATAGTAGATGTTGGATGAAATAGATGCTCTAGAAATCTATGGAATATTGTTGTAAAGTTTTTATCTTAAACAGCACCAACATATAGTTGTGAACGAAATTAGAGTACATTCGATCTTATTCATATAAAGAGAAGAAACAAACTAAGGATTAGAAGGTTGAATAACTTAGTATTTGTACACGACAACATGCACTGAGAATAAAACATATCAAAGAAGAAGATAAAAACTAGTTAGACTCAATAGATCTTACAGATATTTACAACGATGACAAAAAAGTTAATCTTATACTTCAATGATTATAAGAAAATAGAGAACCAATTCTAGACGAAGAAGAAAGTAGCCCATGTTCTAAAATTACTAGTAAGACGAACATCGATGTAGAGAAATATATGAGTTTATCATGACGTTATCGTAGAAATATTCTAGACTTAAGGGATAATAGTGATATAGATAATAATACCACACAACCATTAGACGATAATTGGGAACATTAAAGATGTAGCCTCACTTACAACAGAAAAGTCACAAGAACAAAGAGAGACTCAAAGACCATTTAGCCCATTTATAGGAGAGAATGTCTTCATACATGCTACATAAGACAACGATCATGAAGTCCAACAAGAAATTCATTATTGACGAAAAGTTTGTCATAGTTAACAATGAGAAGAAAACTCTTAAAGTAGTCATATAAAATGATATATGTTAAACTCACTTAACATTTTGAACATTCATGATCCTAAAGATCTTACGATTATAGCTTTTATGGAAGTGATTCTGTTGGACAAATAAATTATAACACTGCAAGTGAATGGATAAGAACTATATCTTTGTATGCTCCAATCGAAAAAACTAGATGGGATATGAGCTCGTTCTTTGATTATGTACCTCTTCCAACACAATATGAAGGACAACTACCTTAATATCCTCCCAGTTAATATTACATTCCACAACCTGTATTTATTCCATAATATCCACCAATAAGATTCTTGATACAATTGTTAGTGTTATAATATCATTACTATATTGTTGAATACCAAACATATTACAGTTATATGTCTTAGAACAACTACGTGTTGTGAAAAGGATTCTAAATTCGACAATAAATTTATCATAACCACAATATGATTGAGCAATAAGAAGAAGATTTTGATGAATCAAGACATTCTTTCTTGTATCAAGCATATATGAGGTAACCTTTATGAGTATTTTTATTTTTAAACATTTATTGAGTATTTTTTACATATTATTTATGCTTCACGATATTTATATTAAGTCCATATAATGTATTTTAACGTGATCATATTTAGGAAGTTAATCTAAGTAGTCTTAAATGTAAATTATTACTTACTTTAACTTATTCTAAAGTTTTAAATCAAAATTCAAACTTTTTTAATCATTTTCATAGACTTCCGTAAATTTACCACGTTTCTACCGATAGTTTCACGAATGTCAGATATGTTTTCTAGTTTGGTCAAATCGAAAACTAATATAAAATCGACACTTAAAACTATACTCTTCATTTATTTTTACCAAAGCCATAACTTCTGTGAATTATGTGTGCATGACCCACTTTATGGCTTAATGACACGTACAAAAAGTTCATGAGCATAATGTGTCATCAAATCAAAAGGTACAACAAGAGATAAGCTAACAATAACAGCTACTAGTGCAGCAATATAAGGCAACAGGAGGCACTTATATAGGAAGTGATGAATTCTGGCAACAAATGTTACTTGCAAAGAACAAAAATGACATGTAAAAGATAGGTTTGGGGGCAAAATTTAAGATATAAAATTTAGTGAAAAAATCAATGTATTTGAATTGGAAAGCACAAAGAAACCTACCAGATACCATCACATGCCAAGACAATAAACTCGTCATCATCGCAAAGGTCAATCTACAAAACAATCAAAATAGAAGGAACGACAGAAATATTAGGAAAATGAAAATTCTTCAAAACCATAGTGTTGATCAACAAGGAAAGGTCATGATGCTGTACAATGTTTACATCCGGACTGGCAGTTACGATTTGTTTTTCTGCTGGTAAAAACTTGTTCTGCTTGAATTCCATATCACCTGAAAAGCAGAGGAGGCTTTAACTCAAAATACAACAAGGTGAAGTTTCTAGGGATCCTGTTAGGAGGGTCATTGGAATACCAATTGCTCTTGCCAAGTTCAAACTCCCATTGACTCGGCCTGCATGAATAAAACCACCAGCTTTTAGTATTCTCTCTCTTTCAACCTCAAGCTCCGGCTTATGATCCCTTGATAAGTTGTATGCCTCACAAAAGGAAATGAACCCAATAATCAGGAACATCATGAAAATTTTGTTGGTGAAGATAATTAGCCTATAAATTAGTAGCTAATGGAATTAATCTAAAGCAGCATACCAGTCTCTTCCTTGAGATTACACAGCGAGAATCACCAGCATTTGCAATGATCAGTTGGTTGTTTCTAATGATTGCTACACAGGCTGTACTTCCAGAAGTAGGTCCAGAAAAATCTGCATGTGGTCCCTGTTCATGAAAAATCCAGAAGTTTAGGTACAATGGGAACAAGAAAACAATACAATCTTAATTTTCAGAAATTGTTATAAAACTAGAACAGCCAAATATGCTTGATCAAAATTGGAATTCTGCACACTAGTTTTCTTGTTGAATTCTGTGAGAATTTAGTTTAACCATTTTCTATTGCAGGAAATTTTCGAACATAATAACTTTCACATTGGCATGATATTTACATCCTCAAATGCCCACTCATCTGCTTGATTCTGAGAACCTCCACCCCTCGGTGACCATATCAATCCTTCAATCATGCCTGAGAACTTATCCATCTTATCTCCCAATACAGCCAATTCTCTCCAGCCTCGCTGCCCTCTCATCATCTTGTCCATTCTGCAGTAGAAGAAAGAAACAGGAATTAAATATGACCTATCTGCCTATCTCCAAAAAGCATTCCAAATATAAACAACACAAGGTCCCCATATCTGATTGACAAATGCTTAAAATTTACATGCACAGTGACACAAAAGCTGAGTTGTGATATGGCAACTATCGTTAGTTCGTTACCTAGCTTAAAAACCAGATGACAAACAAATGCTTCTTTTACAGAGCAAGGTATCTCTCATAGGTAAGTAGCACCAATCTTAATAACATACAATATAGGAAGGAGAACTCATGTACAGGGCTTCCAACAATGTGGGGTACTGTACTACAGAGTGTCACGATGTAACACAACCTTGCCACTGCATTCGGTTATTTCCATGACTCAAAACCCATCAGTTCCATATCACAATGGACCAACCTTGTGTGTTTTTCCATCTCCAGCTCTATTTGAACTTGTTAGCACAAAGATCAGAGTGCATATGTATATGCCATACTGCTATGGATTCCTTCACCCTCAAACTCCACGCCGAAGAAGAAAACAACAAACATAGCCACCTCCTACATTACATTGAATGCTACTGCTAGCAGAAATCTAGTGTTCAAGCCGGAAAAGCTCAAGAAAATGTAGTTAACATTAGATAAAATAAGAGCAAACAAAGAAAGAAATTAACCTGAAGAAAGCCTTCTGAACTGATGTACCTAAATCCCCAGTAGAATATGCTTCATTCTTAAGCACTTGTGTGTGAAGGTACTTGGCACAAAACTTAGCTACAGCTTTACCTGCAAATAGTTCAAACATCAAGCTTAAAGGATTCTCTGTCAATCCATGTGAAAGCCATTATTCTCGACAGAGCCTAGCACAACTCAAAGAACATGCAAAAAAAATATTGGTTTGTTGAGAAGAGCAACAAGCAACAATAATCCTAAGGAATTCATATATGTTGTAAATATATAATAAGGTTTTAAAAATTATTGGACAAGAAAAGCACCTCATAACAAATAGGTTATAATCCATAAATCTCAACTTTTTAACTAGTGCATTTTACTTCAATGTTAAATCTAAGAGAAGAACTTTACTGCAAATGTTAAAACATGTGAAAATGATTTTTTAAACCAAGTCAAATCTTTGTTGTCCAACTTGCCATTATGGAAAACCAAATCCAGGGACTACAGTCAGACTGAACTTCCTTGACCATTTATGTTGTCTTTCTACAGTACTTGCATATCTAGGAAGCTAGTGATCCAGGATATATCCAATTTCAGATTCTCTTATGACATCTAAGGTGGGAAACAGGTGGGTTCAGGATAAAATACATACATATCAGTTAAGTGCATCAAGATGGGAATAGAATTATACTGGTACATAATTCCATTTTTTAGACATTTTGGACTTGTTCCATAAATCATGCTGGATATTTATGAACTTGATACTTCTTGCCTATAATCCATGTATCCAATATGGATTTGATGTGCTTGAGGAACTGATATCCAAGGATCCCTTGGTCAAGCAAAAGTTGGACTGAATTTGGATACCATTGCCTAAAGGATGTTTAAGTATGTAATACTTGCACTGTTGAAAGAAGAAGAAATTTGTTACAAAACTACCTCCATGGCCATCGTAGACACCAAAAAATGACGTGCAGCTGTCAAGATCTGGCAATGCAGCATGCTACAAAACGTAGTAGATAAGCATGAGTTCAAATACAAAGCAGAAACAGAACTCAAGGGCTGAAATGCAAGCCTTTGTGTTTATCTACAGATAAAAAACAATAAACCATTTCTATAAGCATCACACAAGGAGAATAACAAATGAAACATTCACATTGATTATAACTCATTTTCATACATTACCTTTGACCAACACAAGGAGGAAGAATCAAATTGCATTATTAAGTTGCATACTTGCATTATGCATAATATTTGTTTAATGCACAACACAACAGTTTAACATAAGCACATACGGCATCTTCCATGGTTGCACGCCATCCTTGCATTGATGACAAACCAAATCTAAGCCTGTCATTTCCACCATCTTCTGAAAATTTTTCTGTTTTTGGTGTACTCAGATATGTCCCCATTGGAGTTCAAATTTGCCTAAAAAAGCAACAACACCATATACAATCAGTCATAAAACAATTGAAATATACTAAATTGATGAAAGGAAACCCAAAAAAATAAAGTAGACTGCTTGAGACCTTATTTGTGATTATCAAAGATTACAACAATGGAAAACCTACCAGATATTCTTAACTGTTAAAATTACATTCATTCAGTCATCACATATACTAGACATGAGATTCCTTAAACCATCAATGATCAGAACAAAATGAAAAAAATGGAAGAAGAAAAACATTATCTTATTTCTTGGCCTTCCACAAGATAAGGAATCTCCAATAAAAGCACGACCAGCAGTAAATTTCCAATCATGGTAATCACAAGCATGATCTAAATCAAAGTGTTGTGCTCTAGCAACGAGGATGATAGGAGAACTGAAGCATGGTTTAAAGTACCTTGTATATATCCAAGAATCCAAAGGACATCAACACAGTGACAAGTACGAAGAGAAGCAGCACACTTACAACATGCACTATAATTGTGATGTCTGGGCAAGTGGCCATCAAATAAACAAGACAACCAACAAGCTAGTTATAGTGAGTGCCATCTAAAAGTTGCTTGCTATCATAAGGTCAGACCTTTGTAGGTAGCTCTATGAGTATGCCATATATCCATCCATTTATCAAACTGGCATGAGAAATCTAGTCCAGCCTGTACTTCTGCTGAAAAAAGATAACCATGAGGAGAAATCTAGCCCAACGTGTACCCCTGTTGAGAAAAAAGATGACCACAAGGAGATTAAGTGACTTCAAGGCTGAGAAAGTTAAAGGAAAGGAGGAAGATGACCACAGTAGCGAATTGTTAAGATGAACAAGGGATCTAAACCTGGCCTATGAAGGAACCTGCATGAGGAGACTCACAAGCTGGTAGGCTACTGGAACAACTTGAACAGGTGCTGAAACTGCTAACCAGGGAGGATGGTGGGAAGTGCCGCTTATCAAGCAGTCGACATAGGACTCTTAATGGTTACTCTTTTTGCTAAGGTGTTGTACGGATGGCAGTGAATCCTTTTCATGGATTTCAATAATGGATATGGAGAGACAAGTTGCCTTTGAAGATCAAGTTTTTCTATTGGGAAGTAGTTTGTGGTAGAATCACAACTAAGGTGTGATGATGGGAATGGAGCCACAACTCAGATTGCAGGTGTCGCTATTGTCATTGCAGGTGTCTCCTTTGTCAAGATGGAGAGAACATCAAGCACCACTTTACTGGGTGTGCCTTTGTTGAATCCTTCTGAAAGGAATTAGGAGACAAACTTCACCTTTTATTGGATTTAAGAGACATGGATGATATGTGCGGTTTCCTCCAAAAATTTGAAAGCCACACTGGGAAGAAACAGAAGCAATTCAAGATCAAAAGAACCCCAAGCTTGCTGTTGGCACATATGCCTTCTGAGGAATAGAATGTTGTTTGATAACAAACCTAGTTTCTTATCAATGCTGGTGGATGCTTGTTTACCTTCTCTGGATTCACAGAGCAGAACTCCATTGGGTCAGATTTCATGCGTATTCTGGGTGGTTTTTGTCTTTTTTCCTTTCTTTCCCTGCTTTATTTTTTGCAATCATTTTTGGTTCCTCTTCTGCACAGCTCTTTGGCTTCCATAAATAGTGAAATCCATTATCATTTCTCAAAGAAAAGGGGTGGGCCTAAAATGGAAAATGGCCTTTATAAAGAGGGCAAAGCCTATCTCATCAAAGTCAAAGAAAAAGATGCTACTATTGGCCAAGCCCACACTATGATCGCCTATCACTAATGTGCTAGCTGATCATAGACCACCCTCTCTTAGGAAGCCGGAAGAGAGACTGGAAGCTCCTTTCCGAGGGTCAAACCGGAGGGGATCTTTTTGTTGGACATCATCTTCATCTAGTTGAGCGAAGGGATCCAATTGCTTATACCAAAAGTTCACACTACCTTATGATTAGACAATGTCCTTGAGATCTGATAACAGAAAGGTGCCTCTGTGGTGGAGACGCTGGGAGGGGATAAGTTCTCTGGAATATGTTTAGCCAAAAACTTTAACCGACCAAGCAAGGCATTGTTTGCAATACCTCGTATATTCCAAATTATGCGCAACAAACTAGACTTAGGATGAACCATTCCTTCGTGCTAACTGAATCAGTTATGTCAATGAACCAGAAAATACTAGCCAGAAAGACTTGAGCCTTCACCCGCTCTCTGTTAACCAAGTTTCACTCAGACTGGCAAACAGACTAATAGCTAACAAATGTACTGTCTTCAGAGGTCACTGTGGAATGGTTGAATGTAGAGCAGTCCACACCTTTGATAACCTGATTATTTATCACTTTCGGAAGATGGTCAAGGGGGATTGCTTCCAAGCCACTGCACAACATGTGCATGTAGTCATAGTAGTTGGCCCATCATGCCTCTAAGAAATGGTTGTCTCAATGCTGTCACAATACGACTCTGCACTGCATATAGAACTGGGAAAGCACAGTCCTACACCTGAGAATCCCAGTAATGTGACTGAACTGCTCTCCTCACCATCACCCCATCCTGATGGGATGGAAAGTCCACTCTCGAAGACAGGCTGACGGTAACTGGGTGAGACAAAGACCGGGACTCCATCCTGACTGTCCAGACGTCGAGCCCCAGTGGAAAAGAGTAGGGTAAAGAACAACAACTATGAGATTGTATAGCATAGTAACAAATGCCTCCTTTCCATCCCAACCAGTGTGTACATGGCTTGGGAACGAATTCACCACTGTATGGCTGACCAGCAATGACTAGCGATTCCAACTTCATGCAGGTGAATTGCAGCCTGCATCCAAACTGAGGACAGGTTTGAGTTAGCTCACCCCTGCAGGATCTGACATCCTTGCCTTCAAACTTATGATTAAAGTGTTGATTGATAGCGGCTGTGAGGATATATTATGAGAAGAGTCATCCCAGTGATGATTATATCATCCAAATAAAAAAGAAGCAACATGTGATGAGGTTTTGGAGAGGGTGCGAAGAAGGTGGCATCATATTCTCTAGCTACAAAACCAGTAGCAGTGATGATCTCTGTAAATCTAGCAAACCAGGCCCCAGGACTCCACCTAAGACCAACAAGTGTGCAGTGAAGATGACAAGCATGACGAGAAGAACATGATGGTCCAGGTGGAGTCATGTTTTCATGTTCCAAAAGATCCTCATTGAAGAGAGCATTCTTCACCTCCATCTGAAATATCGACCACAGTTCAGGAGAGGCAACAACCAGAAGTGTCTGGACAATCATCGTAGCGACAACAATGGAAAAGGTTTTATCATATTCCATGTCATACGGCTACATAATGGCACAAGCATCCAGTCAAACTTTTCAGGCTCACTGGAACCGTTAGAGTGGGTGTTAATTTTAAACACTCATTTCCAACCAATACAATTGCACATGAACGACATAAGTATCTTCAAAGCAAAGTCTTGGTGTTTGATTGACTATGAGTTTGAGTGGGTGTATATTCGAGTATGATCAGGAAAGAAAAATCAATTGGTCCATCGCCTATGAGGCTATGACTGAGTAGTTTTGGCAACCGAGGCGACTTAGAGGTGACTAAGGCAACCACCTCATTGAAATAGACTAAGGTGGTATGCACCCTCTACCTCACCCAATAGCCTGAGGTAGCAAAGCTGGCCACCTTGATATCGTTGCATCTAACACAGCAATGTCCTCTTACATCGGTTTCGAAAGGCAGAACCGTGTATAACTTGAACTTGGCTCCATTGATTCTCCACACCTTCATAGTGTATGGTGTCCTCTCCAATCTCTTTATGACTTAAAGGAGGCTCCAAGAGCATAGTTCCATTGCTTAAGCTCCTTCCTTATATGCTAATGGTCCATGTGTTCTCGAACAGATCCTCTCTCCTTGTTTACATTCACATATTTTTGTGAGTTTTGATGGCATTCTTCTCACAGGGAGTACTCCTATAGCTTAGATTGCTTCTATCGCTACTCTTGGTCATGAACTCAATTTCAAATATATTAGATTGATACAAGATTTTCTCGCTATAGAGGTTGTGCCGCCTCACTCTTCAACGACTTTGTCTAGCAAACCCCATATTTGCCAACTACGCAGGCAATTGACTCAAGCAAAGCAGCGCCATCACACACACATTACATAATCATCGTAACAACAGGTCAAAACAATATTCTACACCACAAACGTGAAAAACAACGCAAAACCAAAGAGACATTAGTCAGAAGGAGGAAAAAATATAAAAATTTTAAAAACACTACTCCATTTTCCCTGCCTTGTGCCTTCAGAATGTAACCTTCTGGTGTAGACAAAGCTATTAGTCTACGTAAAATCCAGCACAGAAGCATCAAAGAATTCCAAATTCTAAAACCGGATCCAGCTATAAACACTTCTAACCAAGGCAAATTACAAGATATGAGCGCAAATTCACCCAATCGACAATCCAATCCAAAAATAAAACAACAATGAAAACAAGGAGCGACCACAGACGAGAAGCAAATCGCTTCTATCTACCATCAAAGTAGCTGGAAATGGTAGGGATTGGAGAGAGGGAGGAGGAGGGAGAGAGAGAGAGAGAGAGAGCAGCTTACCTGAGAAAGAAGAAAGATCCGCTGCAGGTGGAGGATTTCGATGCAAAAAGACCGAGCGAGCGAGCCAGAGAGCGAGAGGAAGAGAGACGGAAAGAGTTCAATTGTTGTAATAAAATTCTAGAAAGTCCACGATTCGACACTTCCGTCTCTCTCTTACTTTTCCTAAAAATATTTAAATGATAACATGGAAAGTTTGTCCAGTTTCCTTGATATGGTTGCTTATATTAGTACTTTAGTTAACATTACCCCTTTCGGTTGTGGAACAGCACCATGAGTACTGGTTAATGTCGCTTTTTAGTTTTATATCCCAAGGAAATTAAAAAACAGGATTCTGAAGTAGGTCACAGGAAAAGAAGTGAAACTAAAATAGTCTTTTTGGTTCGGGAAAGGAGGTTGGCAATTGGCAGAACGTAATTAGTGTAGGACAAAATATATTAAGATCGGACATTGTCACGTGGTATCGGTGACGAGCGAAAAGCGTATAATTTGAGATCATCCTGTGATAACTTTACTTTTCTTGTGGTGAAGTGGTCAATATTCTATAATAGTGTTCTAATGACCGTGTTATTTACAATTATAGTGAGATCTAACCTGGTGAAGCCATTTTTCTTTGTCTATATTATTGATAGAGATGGGTTTTCCTTTAATCAATAAATAGCTGTTGCAAGAAGACTTGTTCGCTGTAAGATTGGCAAAGGAACAGGAGGATTATGTCTGGTAGCTCCAGATTTAGACGGGCAAACTAAAGGGTGACAACGGCTACGTACCGACTAATTCAAAAAAATGCTCCAATTTGACCGTGGTAGTAAGGATTCAATCTAACTTGGATTTTTCATTTATACCATAGATATTCTCGTAATATAAATAATCATTATCGTTGTCTCTAGTACAGTCAAACTAAAAATACTTGTACACTGATATTCCTGCAAACACCTAGGCATCAAAATTTCTCCTAGCCAACTTAAACTTAGCTTATGAGCCTATTGGACACAGTAATTTCGAATCTTTTCTGGACAATATATTGATACAATTGCAACAGCTATTGGAGCCTATTTAAAGTTTGATTCTTCTTCAAGCTCTTGAGTTTTCACTTCATGTCATTCAGGCTGATGACATGTTGGCTTTGCAATGGCCACAGAATTGTATAGTTCATCTGCTTCCAGTGCCACTGTTGCTCAACAACATTTCACAGCTTCTTGAAGTCATGACGATCTTCGCTGGCATGTTGATTTGTATGAATTATAACACTGTTGTTGAGAACGATCTAGGATATAGCACAGGAAGACAAAGTTGATTGTCTTTTTTTCAGCTGTGGAAAGACCAGTTTTACAGATTGCGTTGCACATTCTGTCCCCAGTTGGTTGTATCCAGATACTGTGCATTCCTTCAACCGTTCCATCAGTATCTTCATTAACGCCTATTTTATTAGGCCCTCAAGATCCTGAGCTGATACTGCAACTGTGAATATTTTCAGACCCTGCCCAATTAATAAAAATCGAACATGACCTGTCCCTTTTGGGTAAATGACCTTACTGTTGAGAGATCATATCTCATATTTCCTGTCGTGAAACACTGGTTTTCTAGTCACTCATAAATTTTCATCTCCTCCTGAGAATTTTCAATCCTGAAGATTCATCCTCAGGCCCTGGCTGCAGCCTTGAAGACCAGATGGCAATCCCCAATGACAAGTTGGGGAAAAAACTTGAAGTGATGGTTATGAGGGACTAACATTTAACTCCAAATTTGACTGAAATCTCCAACATTAAACAGGAACCAGTGGAGTCATCCATCTAAGAGAACCATGTCTGCTTAGCTGAGTCTTGAGCAATAGAGGATGCACTTCCTGATATTAAATATGCAGCACTACCACCAGCTCACGGCTCTCTAGCAATAAAGTGACAAATATCTATTTCATCCATAATTGATATCCCCAGTTATAGGATGAAAACAATATAAATAGGTAACAGCAGAATTCAATAGCATCCTTGTTATATTTACGATCACTGGCACAGTATGGACCACAAGACCCATCAAACCATCTATGCTGTTCCTCCTGACAAGGCTATCAGAACAACCGGTACCAAAGCCCACGTTGATATCAATCCTCGGTGACAATACAAGGGTATCGGAACAACAAAAGCGGATGACCATGCCTTAATCCCACTAGGTGGGTCTGGCCAGGTACAACCATACAAGGGTGTTGCTCTGGAAAATTATAGAAGTCACGTTGTAAATCGTTACACCTCTCTTGAACCACTTCATATGCACCAGGTATGAACGATAATCAAACTACTTGGATCCACATTTAATCAGGCAAGGTTTGATGATGGACATCAGGTGCCACTTTATCTTGAGACGACCATGACAGAGAGCATTTCACTGAAGGGTGATTTATGCATTATGATAAGAACAGCTTTGATAATACTGATTGAGCTATTAGTCAGGCACTCTCTCTAGAGTTTCACAAGGAAAAAAACATCACTCACTTTGTTTTCACCATGTTACAAGTGTAGGGCTGTGTATCATCACATCCCTCTCTTTTAGCCCATCACATTTGATGTGCCATGAAAGTTAGGATCATTTTTGCATTGACAGATAGGCAACACTTCGCACATCATCAAGACATATCTTTTAGATCGAGACTTCACCCGTATTGCCTTTGGAGTGATCATCAGAAGTCCTCATTGCCAGTTATGCGTCTATGACCTTTTTAACATAGATGTTTAGCTCCTGCAATTTATCCAGCAAATGACTGTTCATTGTTATGTTGAGACTTGAGAAACTGTAGACAATAGCTGATCACTTAACAGGTTATAAACGATATGTTTGTGCCTCTGAACAGCAACTTTGAGAAATAAAACCAATCAGGATATTCAAGCCTCTGTGCAGCCCAAGCATTGTAGCTTCTATGGTCCAGGAGAGGACTACTGGACCAGTGATGGTGGCAAACAGCTATAGGACCATAAGAGTGTACAACCAATGCCAATTCATGGGGCTTCACAGAACTGCATGCCAACAATCTGAAGCTGCCCAGGAAATATAGCATTGAAAGCCTGCACAAATATTAAACTTGAGGGGGTGGCTCCAAATAAATAATCTATATCAACAAGAGTATAGATATGACCCGGTAGCAGTAATCAACTCATTTATATGCAAAAGAAGTGCTGCCATATATTACCCATTGATACACAAAGGACTGTGAGATTTAACTGCGTTTAAATGACAAATTTTCAAATATTGTTGGTGGGATAATCTGGTAGTTAGCATGGAAGCATTGAAAGCACCAAGTCTCCTATGGTCGGGCCTCAACAAATTTTGACTTCAATTATAAGGCATAAGAATCATGGCATGTAACAAACAGATTTTGTCTATTGTCATCCATTCATGTGTTTACTAGAATGATTGATTGACTTTCACCACAAGGAACTGAAGAAGGAAGAAAAAGAGAAAACAATTAACATTTGTTTTCTCATGCCCAATATAGCATGGAAAGTAGGTCATTGTTAAAACCTACTTTCTTCAGTTTCTGTATTCTGGTACGGACCAGGTAATATGCCCATTATTGAATAAAGAATAACAGCAGTCCATCTTTAAAAAAATGAAAGAAAAGGTTATCTAAGACGAGCAATGAAATTATGTTTCTCATAATTAGCTCTAGTATATCTTTTGAAGAATTACTCTAGAACCATGAGGAAAGTTGAAGGAATTATTCCAAATATGTCATGAATGGACAAGAAG
This sequence comes from Posidonia australis, assembly GCA_024699735.1. Lineage (NCBI taxonomy): Eukaryota > Viridiplantae > Streptophyta > Magnoliopsida > Alismatales > Posidoniaceae > Posidonia > Posidonia australis. Next base: position 29,754 of record JAMKQA010248565.1, read on the forward strand.
TTCAACCTTGAGCTTATCACCATTATTAATAGAACAATAGCATGACCCACATAGAGATTTACATCAGAAGATACATTCAGGAACACAGAGCATATAAAAATAGAATAATGTAAGCAACTGAAAGTCACTGGAACTAGAACAGTCGAAACAAGTCAATATTGGCTTCCTAACATCTAAAACTGGCCTTTGAAAAAATACAAATAGATTTCAAGCAGTACCAGACCAATGTTTTTTAATACTTCTATGGTGAGGCATGAGTAGGAACTAGGAATTCATGAAACTGCATTATATTTTAGAGGAAAGGCGTTTAGATAAGTTTTGATCATTCAAAAAAGTTCAAAATTCGATGATACAATCTTTTACATCATAGTGAGCTCCTAGTTGCAGAACGGCAAGTCGCAGAACTTCTGATTACACATGCAATTCGAGTATTCAAGAAGCTTGCTGACATTAGTAACGTATTATCTTGCACGTGCAAGTGAAAAAAATCCAGATAAGAAAGAGTACCTGAATTTAAGCCTTTCAGAAACTTCCATGTCAATCCAACTTCAATCAAAATCAAATTTTTTGAGCAATGTAAGTTTCCCCCAACTACAGAAAGAATAAATTTTCTCAATGTAAGAACACTACCCACCATCACGCATTAGACAACTCGATCTCTATCGAAAACCCAAACAATTCAATGTAATGGAAGAAAACACTCACAAAAACGTCGAGATCCACCATCAACACCTCATACCATCGAAACCGCCGGATCCCGATCCGGCTCCTTCTCAAGACTCCACCTGTTGGACACAAAAAGCAACAAACAAGCGATCACGACCCCAACAACATCGGCAACGGCGTCCTTAACGGACCCACCAGCAGACTCCCACGCCCCGACCTCGTCCGCGGCCTCCTTAGCGGCGCCGGCAGCGAGAGTCACGACCGCGCTGAGCGGCACGCTCCATCTACGCAGGACCCGGTGCCTTGCCCGACCGAGGACGACGGAGACGAGGATAGTGATGAGGAAACAGGCTAGTAGGTGCTCGAGTTTGTCCTGCGCCCACCACGCGTCTCCGTCCTCCATTCCCCCTCTTTCCTTCTGCTCTCCTCTGGATGTGAGAGGTAAGGTTACCAAAGGGTATACATAATACTGAAAAGTCCAAAATGATCTCTCTCTCTCTGTTTTGTGTTTTTACGTCCGGAGAGAATTGAACTTTTGGCTACAGAGATTAGAGTCGGGAGCAATACAGAGTTGCTCAAAGCATAGAGGAGGTAATAATTTTGTCAAAATGGAAGAATTGGAAAAATGGTTTGCTTCTATTCTTTTGTCTATGGAATTATATCTAGAAGTATTAGATATTCTGATGAAAGGTTAATTCTTTGAAAGACTGATTAATTACGTTCTAGGGGACTTTTAGTAGCTAAGGTTTTTGTAAATGCAGAGGAATTCTGGTTGGAGTAGTTTCCATTTGAATCGTTGGGAATTTTCTGATTGTTACGCAGCACCACTGGTTTATGAACAGTGCCTCTTGAAGGGAGTTGGTGTTGGAGAAAGAGTCGTGAAGCTCCGTACAGTTGATAATATTCGTCTTGTCTGTGGGAAAACTTCGTCACGTTTAGACATTGAAATCAGATTAGATCAGTCTTAGATCGTCCGATCCAATTCAAATCCACCATGGTCTGGGTCCATCGAGCTCAACATTGGACTGGGGTAGGTCAGACCTGTCGTAGGCCGTGGGCCATGTCGAGTCCACGTACCAGGCCCACGTAAGTCTGTAAAATAGGTCTATTTTGATCCGCAAACGAGGACTGGATTAGATCGGAGTGGCCTGGAAATTTTTAAAAAAAAGAAGGGCCAAGTTAAATCAGATCGGACCGGACCGGCTCGAAAATTTTTAAAGATGAAACTAGGTGCTATTGTATTTATTGTAATACCATATATACATGTCCTAGGAGAGAGGGTGTAGGTCATATATCTAGACATTTACAAAAATGTATATCCAAACATAATAAAGATGACAATACAGATTTTTTTTTGTTAACGATTGAGATAGATATTATTTCTTCGGCCTTAAAACCAGATAAGAAATATAGAGTTCCACAAATATTACATACCCTTAGGCTCTACAGCCTCCAAAATAGCATAGTAGCATAATGTTCCATGTAAGATAACAGACTGATCAAAATTAATCAAAAATGGGACAAAAAGTATTATATCCAAAAATGAATCTTTCTTTATAGGCCTGCTCTTGATTCATTCATTCATATCATCCTGGGCAGCCTCTCTTGGTGGTGCGGAAGAAGGAAGAAAAGAAGGTGGTGCAGGCAGAGGCGCCTCAGTCTGTGGAGTCAATGCAGAAACGAACTGCAGCATATCCTCTTTCTCAAAACCTGATACATTATTTGTTACCCAAAATTGCATCAAAGATAAAATATCAACGATAACATCATAAGCTGACTTAGAACTATTACGAAAAATCCTACAATTTCTCTCCCTCCAAATCAACCAGAGAATGATCTGGAGAAGCAAAGTCCATCCAGAAAAAGGCAAATAAAACTTAAGATCAGGGGTGGAGAGGAAAAGATCTGCCACTGAAAAGAAGCCAGGGCTTAATTGAGAGTTCAAGAAGAATCTCCAAATTTTCCTAGCAAAAGCACAGTGAAGAAACAAATGGGTATTGTTTTCAATACTGACAGAGCAAAATATACATAATGGGGATCCATTCCATGCCATTTTCAATAGATTTTCTTTTGTTAAGTTCCTATTTTGAATAACTAACCATGCAAATAATTTAACCTTTAATGGGGAATGAGATTTCCAAATACTTTGGAGGAA
>JAMKQA010248566.1:0-20213 GCA_024699735.1 Posidonia australis
AGGCCTGCTCTTGATTCATTCATTCATATCATCCTGGGCAGCCTCTCCTGGTGGTGCGGAAGAAGGAAGAAAAGAAGGTGGTGCAGGCAGAGGCGCCTGAGTCTGTGGAGTCAATGCTGAAACGAACTGCAGCATATCCTCTTTCTCAAAACCTTATACATTATTTGTCACCCAAAATTGCATCAAAGATAAAATATCAGTGATAACATCATAAGCTGACTTAGAACTATTACGAAAAATCCTATAATTTCTCTCCCTCCAAATCAACCAGAGAATGATCTGGAGAAGCAAAGTCCATCTAGAAAAAGGCAAATAAAACTTAAGATCAGGGGTGGAGAGGAAAAGATCTGCCACTGAAAAGAAGCCAGGGCTTAATTGGGAGTTCAAGAAGAATCTCCAAATTTTCCAAGCAAAAGCACAGTGAAGAAACAAATGGGTATTGTTTTCAATACTGACAGAGCAAAATATACATAATGGGGATCCATTCCATGCCCTTTTCAATAGATTTCCTTTTGTTAAGTTCCTATTTTGAATAACTAACCATGCAAATAATTTAACCTTTAATGGGGAATGAGATTTCCAAATACTTTGGAGGAAGATATTACGCAATCCTCCATCATTAATCAGAGTGTAGGCAACTTTGACAATGAAAGAATTAGTAGGAGTCCAATGAAATTCATCCTCAATAGAATTAAGAGAAATGGACTGCATAATGGTCACAAATCCTTCCAACTGTAACTGAAGCAAATTTGGGTTGTAAACCTCACAATGGGAAGACATAAACAGTCTGTTAAAGTCTCTGTTAAACAGGTGCATAGTTTTCATAATTGATGCTTTCTTAAATCTAGCAATAGTATACAACTCAGGGAACAATATACATAGGGGCTTGTCATTGTGCCGTGGTTGTCTCCAAAAAAGACAGTTTGAATCATTGCCCACTGTGACCTTAGAAAAGCAATTGAAAAAAAAGAATCCCTTTTTGATATGTCTCCATAAAGGAGAACAGAAGGAAGAAACCTTATTTAAAATGGTCCCAGGTCCCTTGAATAAGTATTTAGCCTGGAGGAGGGATTTCCAAACAGGATTGCTATTACTTGAGAAATATTGCCAACTGAGTTTAGCTTTAAGAGCTGCATCAAAACTTCTAAGATTTTTAATTCCCCAACCATTTTCATTTTTGCTCCTACAAATATTTGGCCATCGGATAAGGTGAATTGCTTTGTTAGTAGAAGAGTTGGCATTCCATAAGAACTTGCTTCTTAAACTATCCAATTTCTTCTCTATCTTCCTTGGCATATGAAGCACAGTCAAAAAGTATGTAGGTATGGCTGATAAAACCGCATTGACCAAAACTAACCTCCCCCCTAAAGATAACTGCCTGGCCTTCCAGGATGTAAGTTTATTAGAGACTTTTTCAATTACAGGAGCCCAACTAGTGCAGTTTGCCTTTTTGTAGTGCAAATGCAGACCTAGGTAGGTAATGGGGAGGTCAGCCTTGACACAGCCCATAACATCGCAAGAGGACAGTAATTCTTCCTGGGGTACCCCCACACCAGTCAGTGAGGATTTGGAGAAATTAATTTTTAACCCAGAAACACTTTGAAAACAACAGAGGATCCTTTTAATGTTGATGAGGTTTTCAGAAGTAGCAGGCAAAAAAAGCAAAGTATCATCAGCATATTGCAGATTTAAAATAGAAGGACCCCCATGTGGGAAGTTAATCTCAGAAATTAAATTGTTCCTCCTTGCAGTCTGTAACATGCCATTAAGGACATTGGAAGCGATGATAAATAACAAGGGGGATAAAGGATCACCCTGTCTTAAACCATTGGCTGCCCCAAAGAAACCTTTAGGGGTGCCATTAATTAGTACAGAAAATTTAGCAGAGGATATGCACATGTGGATCCAGGAGATCCATCTCTCCCCAAATCCCATCCCAGCCAAGGAATCTACTATGAAATTCCATTTGATGTTGTCAAAAGCTTTCTCAAAGTCAATTTTCAGTATATACCCCTTGATTTTATGAGTATGCATATAATGTACTGTTTCTTGTGCCACCAAGAAACAATCCACAATGGATCTCCCAGGTAAGAAGGCATACTGAGCTGAATCCAGCACCTTGTGCAACATAGGAGCCAATCTAACAGCCAAAGTCTTGGTAATAATTTTATAGAGGTTGTTAACTAAGCTAATGGGCCTAAAGTCCTTAATGCTATTAGCACCCACTCTTTTAGGAATGAGTGCCAGAAAGGTCTGATTAATTGGAGCCAGAAAACTGGGATCATGTGCAGAGTAGAAAGATTGAAATATAGATGTAATGTCATGCTTCAGCACCTCCCAGAACTACTGGAAAAAGAACATTGGAAAGCCATCAGGACCTGGAGATTTTTCCCCAGCCAAGTTGAAAATAGAAGATTTTATCTCTACTTCCTCAAAAGGCACCTCTAGCAAGTCAGGGGTTGGTATTTTATTAGCAATTAAGGTGTCCCAACACATAGTTTGTTGTGGGTAGGGGACCTTATTGAATAACAGAGTGAAATGCTCCTCAATGGCTTTGCTAATCTCCCTATGAGAGTAGCAAATGTTGTTATCAATTGATAATGAGATAATGGAATTTATCCTTCTATGGCCTTTGACCATATTGTGGAAGAAGGAGGTATTAAGATTCCCCTCCATTAACCACAAAACCCTAGACTTTTGCCTCCAATAGAGCTCTTGTTCTTTAAGTAGATTCAAATGTTCAAGCCTTAGCTCCTTTTTCAGACTCCAATTGATGGGAACACTGTTTTCATCTTGAATATCTAAATTCAAGACATAAGCCTCAATAGCTCTAAGTCTACTGGCTCTGAGCCCCTTAATAGGTATAAGCCATTGCTTAATGAAAGCTTTTATCTTCTTTAATTTAAAGCTAAACAGTGAAACTGGAGTGCACATAGAAAGAGGGTAAGTATTTTGAATCCAGAAATCCTTAATCTGTGTTTCAAATCCTGCATATAAAAGCCAAGATTTGTAAAACCAAAATAGATGTGGACCCCAATTAGGTGCGACAGTGTCAAGTAGAATTGGTATATGATCAGAGATGATTCTTGCTCTACCAGTACACAGTGCATCAGGGAAATTTCCTGACCAACCAGGGGAAATAAGGAAACGATCCAACTTAACCAAAGTTGGGTTCTCCTGGAAATTGGACCAAGTATAGGAGAAGTTGTTAGGAGAGAGGTCTATAAGAGCCAATTGGTTAATGAATCCATTGAAGCTTTCCATGTGACTAATAGAATTAATTGAAGAGGAATGTTCACTAGGAAACCTAATGTTATTGAAATCACCTCCCAAAATCCATGAATCATTCACATAAGAGCTGATGTGGTATAATTGGTCCATAAATAATGATTTCATACTATGCTCACAGGGGCCATACACCCCTGTGAGCCACCAAATGAGACTAGAATCTATACTCTCAAAGTTGATAGTAAGACTGAAGCATGCAGGGGTGCAGCTAATAGCCTTAACCAGTGTATTGTCCCAACCAATCAGAATGCCTCCTGAGGCCCCAAAAGATGATGTTGAGGACCAAGCATTGATTTTGTTCCCACCCAGAAATCTTAAAAGTCTCACAGAGTAATCCTCTTTTTTAGTTTCACTAATTATAACAATATTACATTTGTTTGAAGTAATAAATTCTTTAAGTGCTCTCTCCTTATTTCTAGAGCCCAACCCTCTTATGTTCCATGCTGCAATAATCATTAATAATATTATCACTTAAAACGAAGATCCCAGCCCATCAGGATCATCAAGATTAACAATATCCTTGCCTTGGTCCAATCTAACAAGATTGAAGAAGGCAATAGTAGCTTCTCTAGAGGATAGAGATATGCCAATATTATTGCAAAATAACTGAAATTGATCATATGAATCCCAACTCAATGGATCGGGTCTTATTGACTCCCTGTTGATCCCAGGGGATGAAGTGCTACAATTCATATTTAAGGAGCAATTAGGAGCCAAATTGCAAGTAAAATCAATAGAATATTCTACAGAAGGGCTAAACTCACCTGGTGCATGAATTGGGGTGGGAGGCCTTGTGGAGGGCTTTCCAGATGCAGTAGCACCAGTGTCCTCTTGATCCAGATAGTCATAAATGGCCATAATTTTTTTGAACTTGGCCAGGGAGAAATTTCTGGCTTTGCATTCTGTCTCCACCCAGGTGGATGTGGCATTGGAAGTGTCAGCCAGGTTACAGGAAGAGGGAGTGGCAATTGTCATTGCCTGTCCAGAGGTGGTAGATGGGGTAGGGAGCAAACCCTCAGATGTAGAAGGTAGTGGTGGAGAGAAAGAGGGTCGTTTCCAGACATTCTTTCCTGATTTGTGTTGGGATTTGGGATTAGAAGTGTTTTTCCCAGAATTAGGGCCCCGCCAGCCTCTGTAATTTTTGAAAGTTTTTCTAGTGGGCTGTAGACTCCTAGATGATGGGGGAGCCTGTTTAGGCCAGGCAGGGAAACTTGGTTGTATTGTGGTAGCAGAAGAACATAAATCCCAACTGTGTCGATACTTTATCGGGTAAACTGTCTTACCGTAAACGAAAAACCTAACATCAGGTATCTCTTTGCCAGGGAGGAGTTTTATTTGAACCCTAGAATAACCAAGGAATTTTACTCTGTCTAAGGACAAATCAACCTCTAATAGTTCAGCAAAGTCAGAGACAAATCGTTGGAATACATCAACACACCAAAGATGATGGGGGATCCCCTCTAGGTGGATCCATATTCCTTCCTCTTTTAAGCTAAGAACCGCATTGGAACTGGGCGTCCAATGAACAAAAGAAGTCGAAAGGGATTGCAGGGAAGAGCCGAAACATCCAAGTATGTCGTTTTTGGACTTAATGGAAGGAAATTTAAGCAAAAACTTCCCAGGAGCAAAGTCGGATACTTCTATTTTGGCATGGGGAGGCCAGTTACTAATAATATGTTGTAAAAGAATGTCCACAATGAGCAGGGAGGCATGGTCAGTAACGATTGCACACCGAGCATAGTGTAAAGTGAGCTCACATGATGCATCTGAAGGGTGAATCGTAATGGGATTCTAGGGGGAGGAACCGACCATATTTTCTCTAGGAGAGTCCTGAAAAAAGTTATAGATGGCAATGGAATGAGTCGCTGCTTTGCAGCGGTAACATTTACTTGAAAATCTACATGCACTCCGAAAATGACCCCTCAAACCACATTTAAAACAACGATTGCTATCTGTACAGTAACGTACCAGAGGAGAGGGCACCGTCTTCCTTTTTTTCACCAGAGTCCACCCGGGGGATACCGTCTCAGAAAGATATTTTGCACCGGTGGGGGAGGAGGAGAGAAGGGCGGCAAAACGGGAGCCTCTACCTATGTAGTTGGTATCGCCAGAGAAAATATCTGAGGACATCGTCGTGGAGTCTGGCAGTCTGACTGTCTCATTCTTTTCAGGCGGCTCAAATGGCGTAGTATTAGTTTTAAAATAAGAAGAATCGCCCATTTGAATATCAGGAGTGGGGTCATTAATGTCAGAAAAGACCGGTATGGCAGGTGGGACGAGTGAGAGCACGTCGTCAGGCGTGAGTGCAGGGTTCAGAGGTCGAGGCGGACCCACCAGGAATTCATTAGCCAACGAAGTCACTAATTCATTAGTAATATTATTGCAATTAACCTCCAAATCCTTATTAAAACCTAATTATGGGATTAAAGAATTTGTAATGAGCGGGGGAAGATATCGAGAATATCCCCAAACATACCCCGAGGAGACAGAGGCGCTGTCCTCAGTCCTTACACTTTTCGAAAGACATGAAACCCTCGAAACAGTGCCCCCCCGCTGCGATCCCACCGGCGGAAGAAGGCTCGCCGGCAAAAATGTAAGAATATGATCACAATCAGACAGATCACCGAAACCAGCAATATCAGAAGCACAATCAGAAAGTCCCAAATAAGATCGATCATGTTCTAACTCATTAAATAGAAAAATATGCACGGGCCACCACTTAGTGACCCCATGAAAAAGCTCCCAGGAGACAGTGCCAGAAGGGGCAAGCACGTCGGAGCTAATAAAACACTGATCAACTGAATAAAACCATGGAGGTGCCAGATATTTGGTAAAAAACGAACAATCCACACAGATGTACGAAAAACATTTATCAGTCGCAAACAAATAAGCAGAGGCACCAAAAGAAATCATCATAACCCCGGATCTGGATGAGCAGTTAAACCCCTCCATGGATCTACCCCTTCTGAGCCCAGAAAGGGAAGGGGAGTCCCACACCGAAGAAACAGATCGAGGATCTGAAGTCGATAAATCGGAAGGCACCTTCCTCCTGCGACTTCCTCGAGGTGGGGCTGTCGAAGAGGGAGAGAGGGAAGAAGTTACCAGCCGACGGCAAGCATGCGTAGAGCTTGCGAATGGGGTCTCGGCGGAGGTAGAGGCCTTTCTAGAACAGAGGAAGTAAGGAGAAGGAGACACAGTAGTAGATCGGCGGTTCCTTAAGGACATCAGTGCGGAGCGGCAGCTCGCAGAAGGCGCCATCACCGGTTTAGGGCACCGGAGAGCAGTATCGTGTGAGGGCTTTTCTTTTCGCGAGAGCAGTATCGTGTGTACTAACTCATACACTTAATCAAACTAAAGAATCGAAGCAAAAGAATTGGAAGAAGGGCTCATGCAACAATTACCATCATTATTTACTTCTTCAAGAGGCGCCTAAATATCAGTGTGGCCAATAAAGGCCCATGGCCCATGGCCCAGCAACATCTGTTATTACCAACAACAACGATACCAAATATTACACAAACTACTTCACAAATCCAAAGTGATTGCAACAACTTGAAGAAAATGATTTATTGATTCTAATTGAATGCCGCGCAATCACGACGGATGTTACCCTGGGATGCGCTATTCTTAACCCCGACACGGCCGAGCTTCGTCATTGCATTTATGAAAGCATGGTTGAAGGCGAACTTGTTTTTGGCCCATGCATTCACAAGAGGTCTGGAATGGGTGTCCGAGAAGAGGACCTGGTCTGATGTGAACAGGCCCATCCCTTGCTGAAGGTTCTTATAGTACTGGTTGTCGAAGGTCCTCGGCGAGATCGGGTCCATGTTGATGGCGATCCTTGGATCCACAACACGTGGGCACATGCTTTGAAGTTGGGCCGCATAGTTCTGGTTTAGGGTTGGGTCAATTGATTTACTTGGGTTGAAGTTATAGATCCGGTTTGCAAACCTACCGCAATGGGCAAAGCCTAACGAGTGGGCCGCTGCATTGTGAAAATACACCAATTAAGCTTTTCTTTCCCTCAAAAATCAATATGAAAAAAAACTAGGCAGCATATGCTAGTTCTCACGTAAGAATGCTAAAAAAAGGTGATGGGTATTGTATGTATTCTTTGATTGTATAGAAAACAAACTATTGTCAACGTAAGCAATAAGTTGATATATCCATGTTATATATAGTATCATAGCGAGCCTTTCAATACAAGTGCATATATGCATAGTTTGATTCGAATATGGAGCAGGAGATGATAGGCATAAACGACTAGACTATTCAAATTAGGCAACATAAAACTTAATTGGTCTGAGTTTCTCAAAGTATATTTCTACTTTAGTAGTGTTGATAGTGATCACCGTAAACTAATAATTAGTAGTAGTTGGAGATGTGACCATGCCAACAATTGCCTCGTGCATGACGTGGAAGAACCAAACACACGAACCGACAAGGTTACAGTAAAATGGTAAATCTAAAGAAGAACACTTAATTCGAAAATACCGAATATAAAAGCAAAAAAATGAGAATAAGGAAAAAAGAAGTAGCTACCTAGTCTATTTAAAATTAAAAGATAAGGAAAACTGAAAATAAAGGAAAAACGCGATAAAAACGATGCAAATGCAATGATTTGTGCAAAATAAATGCGGTATATTGGGCATTGTGTGCTAGAGAAAGAATAAGGTCTCTTATTACACATGAAGAAAGTGTTAGGCATCCTTATACGCCAGACAAATAAGTTTATCATGGCTAAATCCACTTGCATATATGACCAATGGAAAATGTATGCTTACTTCTTGATGTATGCCTAAAGATGGACGTTTGATGCCATGCTAATGTGAATAAAACATGTAAAGCAGAAAACTATGTGATCTAATACTCAGTCGTGCTATATGTGTTTTGAAATAGAGTACATGTGCATAGGAACTGTATCGGTACAATTCGCTAGGGAAGTACATAAGTTCATCGTGTCTGGTTCATAAAATTCCAAATAGTAAACATCATCGTCCTAAATGCCAAATGCCATAACATGCGTAAAATCATGCAATGCCGGATGCTATGTAAGAGTGTAGATAAAACATGTGGGAAATTAAATCAGAGGGCCAGAAAAACTAAAGTACAAGTAGGGGGTGCCCAGCTCTATGAACTGCCTTGAATTTGGCAATCCATGCCACATACACTAGCCACCCACACTGACCACTTGTGGCAGATGGCCGCACTATTGGCCCACACTCCAAGTCTTATAGAGCAGGTTGCAATGAGCTTTTCATTGCATCAAAATAGAATGCTAATGATGCAAAAGAGGTAATGCAATTCATGGAAAGCATGATGTATTAACAATGTAGAACACATTTAGAGATGAAATGCAAACCAAAGATGCGGGGAAGGTTGTCCCAACCTCACACGTCCATCCTTTGGTTCTTCTAGCACTTTCAAGCATGGAAGTTGACTGTGAGCTCCAAGAGCCCACTACATAATTGACGGAGGGTGGAGAAAGCATGAAGAATGAAGAAGATGCAATGCAGATGAGGAGGAAAACCAATGTAGTCCTCCCTTATCCTCACTGGAATTCTCGAGCTCGATTGGCTATGGAAGAGGCTATGAGCGCTAGAGGACTCTCTAGAGTGTCTTGGTGGATTGAGGGAAGGAGGAGGCATGCCTGGATGGGTCATGCCTCATGCTCAAGGGCCAATGGCCTAACACGGACAAGGAGCCCATGGTCGACTGCTGAAGGAAGCATGGATGATAGAAAAAAAACATAGATAGACACATGCCATGAGAAATCAGGAAACAATGACAAGCTAAAGGAGGATGGAATTACGCTAATGCAAGCATGCTTACTTGTGTTGATGTACTCGAATGTCCATCCCAGGGATGGTGTCTTCTGGCAGCTGAACTTCAGGTCGACATATCTCGACAGTGACAAAGGCCAAGGAGGCTACGTTGTTAGATGCTACGTGATGCTTAGGGAGGCTATGCAGCACTTTTCGATGCTCAGGGTATGCTTAGTGGTGGTTTGGTTATGCAATGGTTGTGATGGGGTGGTCAGAGGTGAGGGGTTGTGTCCGATAGTGGAGGCATTGGGTGATTCTTCGGTGGTGCTTGGGCATTGCTAGATGGCTGGGATGGTTTTGCCAAGAGCCTTCTATGTTGGTAGTGAAGGTGATTTTATAAGTGAGGAGATGCATGAGTGTCGTTTGTTTATAAAAGAATTTGGAATGAAGGCCGGTTGAGATTGGATTAATGGGATTAGATTGGGATGAGGGATATGATAGTCCAATAATGTAATGGGAAAAGCTTAGATTCATGTAAGCCAGTAAGAAGCGAGGATTTGATGGTCCAAACATTAAAAGACCACTCAATCCCTCTACATTTCTACTACTGACTCAAGAGTATTGCACTAACGATCCGTGCTAGCCACCTGTGGTAGTCATCTGCACTTGTCAGTCATGGTTGCAAGTCTCACTTATGACCTATAATAGACTTATTGTTAGGCCTACTGCATGGATTTTGGACCCGTTGTCTTGCATGTTAGACCACTAAAAGGACTTTTGCTCCTATGGTTAATGATTTGCTAAGGTTTGGGATAAATTTAGGGTCTTGAGTTGGTTGGAGATGCTAGGTGGATTTTGGTATTTGAAAATGCCTTGCCGCAACCAAAACAAACTCTTCCAGAAGAATTCGCTGACCATTGACTACAAAATTAGAATGACTACAGGAGGCGACCTTACTCAAGCAAGCATCTTGTATTGTTGCACATGATAACAATAGTTTCTTTTTTAATATATTTATGGCAAATTCAAACTTAATAGGCATATTTGAATAGACAAGTTCAAGAACCAAATTAACAATATCGACAAGCTACTACAACTTCTGAACTAATTATCTGTCTTACCACCGCCATCACCTTGTTGGATTAATAAAATTTAGGAGTCACTGTTATGTGTTTATTATATTACGACCATGAGTCCGATCCATGCATTTAAGCTCATGATGGGTACACCCAATCTAACTGACCTTTTATTGTACTAATGCCTACCTATTATCTAACCCAAACATGGGCAATTCGGAATTAAGCATCTTAAAGGAACAAAGGAAGACGAGATTCTAGCGAAATCAGTGGGTCACATAATGGTCAAGATTATTCTTATGCCTCCCTTGGACACAATCTGTATTTCAGGTTGCTTGTTCTTGATGTCTTCCAAAAACATACACGCATCTATACTAGCAAACAATTGGCGTCAAAGACAAGCAAGCAAGGTGTCATCGTCTAGTTTTGCCAACGGTCGGATGAAAATCTTATCAACACTCCTTTTCAAAGAGAAAGAAAAGGCAATTGAGGTGGTCCACTTGAGGAAAAAGAAAGGAAGTTTAGAATATTATGTAGGTGCAATAACACGTGGGTTAGGGGCCCTTCTGTCTCTTTGTTGATGTTGGGTTCTTCACATCACATCATACTAAACCACTATGACCAACATGCAAGTTCGTTCAAAACACGTTAGTTGCTGACCTGAAAGTGTCGAGAAAATTAATATGCTAGAGTTCACTCATATATGAAGGGATGAATTGACTAGTCAATTAATTTTGTTAGATTTAAGTACCTGAAAGAGCAACCATGTCGGCCAGTGTGAGTCCATGCGAAGCAAACATGGATGTGAGCTGGTTAAGATTGAAATTCGGCTGTGGCAGCTTTCCGGTCACACTCGCGGCCGTCGAGCTCAACCCATCCAACCTTCCAAGCTCCACGGAGTAAGACGGACCTCCGGCCTAAAGTAGCCCACGAATGAAACAATACTAATTAATGCGATGGATGAAACACGTGCGGAGAAACTTCAGAGGCAAGAGTTTAGATAAAATTAATAGAGGCGGGTCAGACTGCTCGTCGACGACAGATTAACATACCAGGACTATCACGTCTCGTGTTGCCATGGCGAGGATGTCGGCACAGGACACCTTGTTCCGGCATTGGGGGACGGCATCGACAGCCGCCTTAGCCTTGATGACCGTATCGAATCCATCTCCAGCAAGTGACAAGTTTTCAGAGTTGTCCTTCTCGGCCTTGTTATTCGGTGTCGACTGGATTATGACCGATGCGTCACATCCCTATGCATGTTAACCAAAATGCATGAAATCAAGAAGGTCAGCACTACTTCATTTCAGTCACAATCGTACGTGTAGGCCAAGCCAATCTCATACACGACATAACCCCTCCATATGCCGGCGTGGAGTTGTGAGATATGCTAATTACCACGTACCTGAACGAAGCAATCATGGAAGAAGAGACGGAGAGTGGCGGGGATGGTGACGAACGTCTTGCGGACTTTGTTGATGACAACCTTCTTGACGATATTCTCAACATTGGGGCAGATGCTGGCGTAGTAGTTCAGCCGGAGCTGAGCAGAGCATGGTGTTGGAAAGAGGCAAAGATTGTTGACCAACACCCACAACACGACCACCACTCTGAATCTTCCCATCCTCTTTCTCTAACCGGCCACAGTGCAACGAAAAAGAAGAGTAGTTAGTGATGGGGGCCGGAGAGAGTTGTGATCAAGAAGTGCCAAACGGAGGAGTACATATACAAGTGGTACATGTGAAGGCGGAGAGTAGGTATTTTTGCCAGTTGTAATGGAATCATTCAAGCAGCCACGGCCCATGGGATTGGGGGTTTTTGATGATTAAAGTTTTCTCTGGAAAAAGGGAAACCATCATAGAGGAGAGAGACAAAAGAGCGAAGAGATAATTGATCCCAGCAGCGGCTCCCTCGTCCGCGCATGCATGACCATGCTACAATGAAAATGTACGGACAACTGCCATATTTTATTGTATAACGACATACAAGCAATCAACAATGCTATTGGTAGTTGGTACTGAACGTGCCGTGAGTTGACGTGATTCATTATCCATGTTTTTCCTACGCCACCCACATGTTCCATGCATTATAATCCATTTTCATAATCCCATTTTGAAAGACAGAGTAAGGAGCAATTTGCTTCTGTTCGGTACATAATGGCATGCATGCTTATCTGAAACATCACGTTCAATTACAAGTAAAGTTTAAAAAACAAATGCAACCACTGATACCTAAATTTGACTAAAGGTGTGTTTAGTGTATTAAGGTGGTTAAAGTTATTAGAGATTTGTTAAGGTTGTTATAATGGTTTAACACATGTACAGTGTATATTGGATTGTGTATTTGTAATTGTCTTCAATCAGTATAAATAGAGGTGGATTATAGCGATCGCATGATGATTGTTTTCCAATGATACTTCCTTCTTTTTCCTTCTTCTCCACCTGTATCTATGACATGGTATTAGAACTCTATGCTTTGGTTGGAGTACGACAGAGTGTTAATGACAGACATTGGTGGAGGATCATCATGCATAGGTGTTGATGGCAATTGGGATGTCAACCCATCAAGCTCTACAACAAGTAGAAGGGCTACATCTACAATGAGTTCCTTTCTTTGTAGTTTATCTCCAACAACAATTATGCTTTTAATTATGCTTTGTGGAGATCTTAGTTTATTCTACCACTCAATGTGTACAACTTGATGGGTGTAGTCGATGGTTCATGTTCCAATCCATCTCTACTTATCAATAGTGGTGATGAGAATGATGTAAAACTCATTCCTAATCCTAAGTATTTACAATATCATTGAAAAGACTAGCTAGTTTTGAGCTGCTTTGTGTCATCAATCTTTAAAGAAATTGGGTCTTAGTTGATCAATTTCACGACAGCCAAGGATGTTTGGGTTTTCCTTGAGAAATACTTTGTCATAAAGTCTTGATCAAGGATATTTTAGTACAAGTTTGAACTCAGTTGTTTGAAGAATAGTGATATATCAATTAAAGAGTTTCTTCATAAGTCAATGACTTTGGTTGTGAATCTTGCAGTTGTTAGTTGCATCTTTGATGATGATGATCTAGTTCTTTTTGTATTGAATGGTCTAAGATCTGAATTTGATCCTATAATAGCTTCTATTAATTCCCATGCAATTCCAATACCATACGATGAGTTAGTGGGTTTGTTTACTACCAATCTTCCTTCTAAGGAGGTAAAAATGTTTGGTAATTGAGGTTGCGGAAGGTCTAGAGGAGGTGTTTGTTTTGAAAGAGGATATGGAAATCAATTTCAAGGCTTTTAGTCTCTGTGTAATGGAGGAAGAAGTGGTGGAAGGAGTTCAATTGTAGGTATTTAATGTCAAATTTGTCATGTTATCAATAATACAATCATACTTCTCCATCAATTAACCTTGTTGAATCAAATTCTTTTGCAACTAGTGGACAATGGTTTGCAGACTTAGGTGCCACACATCATCTCACCAATTCTATTAATAATCTAGATATTGCTCAAGAGCTTACCGATAGTGATGAAGTGAAAGTTTGTAATGGTACTAGTCTCTCCATCCATCCAATTGGTTCTTCTCAATATAATACTCCTAATGGCATATTTCTTCTTAAAAACTTATTACATGTTCCAGATGTAACTAGAAATCTTTTATCTGTCTATAAGTTTACTCATGATAATGGTGTTTATCTTGAGTTTTACCCTTATGATGTTTTTTTCAAGGATTGGTAAGTGGGGAGACTTCTATTCAAAGGTTATTTTAAAGATGGACAATATGCTTTACCTCTTCAATCTGCAAGAAGATCTAGTCTAGCAAATGTTTCATCCTTTTTAGCAGTTAAATTCCCTATTAGAACCTAGCACTCTAGGCTTGGTCATGCAAATAAAGTGGTAGTGGATAGAATCATATCTACTTGTCATCTTTTTCACAATAAAGATATCAAAATTTCTGTACGTGATGCATGTGTGCAAGTGAAATGCATAAGTTTCCTTCATATTCCACAAATTCTATTAGTACAAACCTTTCCAAATAATTTTCTCTGATGTGTGGACTTCACCAATTCGATCCCCTTATGATTACTAGTATTTTGTGTCATACATTGATGACTACTCTAGATTTATTTGGTTAGTCCCTTTGAAGTATATCAGGCATTTTTAGAGTTCAAGCAGCTGATGAAGCTTTATTTTCAATTTGATAAACAAGCTCTACATTTTAACTAGGGTGGTGAATATAGGAAGTTGCATCATAAAATCAAGGAGATGGGCATTCATCATAGAATTGGTGCTCCTTATACCCCAGAACAAAATGGATGTGCAGAAAGAAAGAAATGGCATCTCACAGAAATAGCCTCAACTCTCTTGGCCCACAATGGTCTTCTTGATTTTTGGGTATGTGCTTTCTAGGCTGCAGCTTATCTCATCAATCTACTTCCTTCACTTCTTGATTTTCGATCTCCTTTTCAAAAACTATTCAATAAGATACCCGAATACAATTTTTTCAGAGTTTTTGGTTGTAAATGTTTTCCATTATTAAGACCATGTAACTCTTATAAGCAGGTCTTCTACTCATATCTTTCTTGGATATAATATTTCTCATCATGCATATAAATGCTATAATCCTAGCACTAAAAATGTCTTAATTGCTAGGCATATTATATTTGACGAGAACTCTTTTCCTTCTTCCTCCTTTGAAGTTACTCAATCATCTATTTCTTCTACATTCAATCCTCATCAGTTATCTCCTCTACCATGTGATTTTTTGAATAAGTCACCCATTGCATCTTCACAACCTGCTATCCTTGAGTCAAATAAATCTTTACAATTGCCTTTAATTTCGTCTAGCCTTTCTTCTCACCAATCTATGACCGATGATTCTATGGCTACATATGTTTCTATTTCTCAAAGACCTATTGATTCATCTTCTTAGCCATCCATTAGTAATGAACAACCTCCTATTGATGGTCCTTCTCTTCCTTCTAGTTGTTTACCTTCACAACCTCCTATTGCCGGTCCTTGTCCTATTCCTATTGTTACAACTCACCCATTGTAGACCAGAGCCATGAATGGAATATCTAAGAATAAGTTTTTTTGTCCTACTATATATCCTTTTCCACAAGCTTTGATAGCAAATTATCAACATCAAGAGCCAACCTATTATTCCACTGCCTCTAAACACAAGTGCTAGATTGATGCTATGATAGTTGAGTTTAATGCTCTTTTGAATACTAACACATGGATTTTAGTTCCAAGGACATCTAATATGAATATAATTGGCTATAAGTGGGTTTATAAGATTAAAAAGAAGGCTGATGGCTCCTTGGATAAATACAAAGTCAGGTTAGTGGCAAAGGGTTATAATCAAAGAGATGGGATTGATTTTTTAGACACATTCAGCGTTATAATTAAAGCCACTACTATACGGTTGCTTTTATCTTTGCCTAATAGTAATGGCTAGCATATGAGGCAAGTTGATGTTAAGAATGCATTCTTACATGTAGATTTTCTTGAGGATGTATTCATTACACAACCACCTGGTTTTGTTAATTCTCAATAAGCTTCAAAAGTCCTTGTATGGATTAAAGCAATCTTCGCGAGCTTGGAATATGAATCTCAGTGCTTATTTGCAAGATTATGGCTTCATTACCTCTAAATGAGATACATCCTTGTTTATCTATAGAAGGTAAGGTATCTATATCTTTTTTTTTTTGTTTATGTGGATGATATTTTGGTTATTGGCAATAATTCAACTTAAATTGCTTCTCTACTTCATGATCTAGCTCCTATTTTTCCTATTAAGGATGTGCGTTTCCCACATTATTTTTTAGGAGTAGAGCTTCATCAAACTAGCTATGGTTTACAGCTATCCCAACACAAGTATATTTTGGATTTTTTAGTCAAAGCAAAAATGATGGAATCAAGCCTGTAACAACACCTACGGCCACCTCTCACAATTTACTTAGAAAGCATTCTGATCCATTCAAGGATTCCACTCTCTTTAGAGCAGTAGACACCTTGATTTTGTAGTTACTTGGCAGTAGACTCCTTCAGAAAGATGCTTTGGTTGTGACTACCAAAATCCTAACTCTCAAACCTAAACCCTATCTCAACCTAAATCCACACCCACTTAAGCCCATACAAGCCTATTTAGCCCCATACAAGCCTACTCTGACTTAATCAAGGCAAAAATCCATAATTAAAAATCAAAACCAAACAAAACTCACTTAAATCATCAAAAAATCCAAATTAATTAAATAAAAACCCTAATTAAACCAAAATCATATAAAATCCATTTAAAACATTTAAAATCCAAATTAATTAAGTAAAAACCATAATTAAAACAAAAAATCAAATAAAATCTATTTAAACCATTTAAAATCCAAATTAATTAAGTAAAAACCCTAAGTCCATTTAAACCATTTAAAATCCAAGTTAATTAAGTGGAAAATCCTAATTAAAACCCTAATCAAGTAAAACCCAATAAAATCCATTAAAAATTAAATCTAATTAAAAAGAAACACTAATCCAAACAAAAATCAAGCAGAAAACCAATTAAGTCAAAATCTAAATCAAATCCCTATTTAGATCAAATAAAAACCAATTAAATCAAAATTTAAATTAAACCCCTAATCAATTCAAGTTAAAACTAATTAAATCTAAATTTAAAATAATCAAATCTAAAACTCAAATAAAACCCCAAATCTTAATTAAATCATAAAAGCCCTAAAATAATAAAATCCAAAAATCCCTAATCAAACTAAAATGATAAAACTCAAAACCCTAATTAAAATCCAAAAACCCTAATCAAACTAAAATAAAAAAACTCCAAAACCCTAATTAAAATCCAAAAGCCCTAATTAAATCACTTAATCAAACTTAAAACAATAAAACACTAAATCCTAATTACAATCATAAAAACTCTAAAATAATAACATCACAAAGAAAACTAAGCTAAAAACCCAGAAAAAACCCTTAAAAATAAAAACCTAAAAAAAAAAAAACTAAAACACAAGCCCACTTGCAGGCCCAATTTAGCCCAATGCATCTATTTCATTCTTCAAACAAAAACCATAGGAAGCCAGAAAAATAATTCCAGCGTTCCCCTTGTCTCCGGCGACCCCTTGAGTTTTCTTGCGATGATTTCGGCGAGATCTTGAAATCCCCAGAGCGTATCTCCTCTATCCCCATGATCTTCGGCCAGCCTTCTTCCAACTCAGCCTGATCCAATGGCACCCAACCCTTGGGAAGAAGATCGACGGTGTGGGCGGGCTTCGCGGGTGTATAAAACACGTTGCCGTCGACTAACCCAGTGTGACATCTGGGCCTGATTATCCATTTTTATTCTTAAACCATGTAATTAATTGTAATATTGTATAAATGGTTTATTAATAGATAGTCTGGGGCACTAGTCTGGCGCACCAACCAGGCGCACCTACCTATTTTTAGTGCACCAACAGGACTTTTGGCATGATATTTAACATGGTTCCTAGTTTGCTGTGCTTCTGGTTTTCTATGGGTGTTCCACTAGATATATCAAGATGACTGATTTCATCCTCATTTATGCATGATAGATTAGGTTTTGCATGTAACAAAGCAAGGATGTAAGTCACTCGATGTTATTGGATCTATGGTTATGTTTGTGCAATATCATTGCACCGATATTCGGTCCTTGACTTGAGTGATCTTTCAGAGCATTAGGACATTACATATCACCCTTGGGTGTACAAAATAGGGTTGAAAAGCGAACATTTCATATAAGTAAATGATAAACCCATGAATGACTGATTTCTCAGGCACACGAGGGTCCTTAATACCTTCCTCGTGCGTAATAGGGATCCTTGCCCATTTTTTGGTTCATGATTGACCTTTCCATTGGTTCTATGGCTTAGTTGTAGTGTTTTAAACCGGTTTTCCTCGTCTCCCATTTTAAAGTAGACTAGGTGGCGACTCCTGTATTTTATAATTTTGTTTTTACTATTTTCCATCACTTCGTTGGTCCTTGCGCATTTGGTCTTTCGCGCCACGCACGAGGCTGTCACCGGTATGGTTACAGGATGTGGCGACTCCACTAGGGATTACCAGATCCCAGCTTTCGTTTTGGGTTTTTTTTGTTTACTTTGGCTTTTCCGCTTGTTTATTTCCCATGCTTTGCTTCGACTATCCCTTTGTATCATAAGTTGTATCTTCTTTACATTTTATGCATGCCTTTTGTATGATGGGTGTTTTCTTTTTACACATTTGCTAAGCCACCACTTTCGCACATAACATGTGCATGTTTTTTGTTTGTTGATTGGTGTTTTCTTTGCATGTTTTCTTCCCCTTTTTCACATGCCATGATTAGGAGATTAGAGATATGTTTTCCTCCTCCTATTGGTTAATAAAACACATAAAAACATAAAAATAAATAAATAGGACAAACTAGTGACAAATTGCAAACTTTCCTCTATGGTTAAATAAATTTGCAAATAGAATACTTAAAGCATCTTTTGCATTCATCATATAAGGCATGCATCTTCTCATCTCTTGAGTCCACCTATATAGTTTGCGATGGACATTCCCCGGTGTCTCATTCTTTGGCTTTGGCGTGGGATGAGATATCGGTATGTCCCCCCTTATCTGGGGTCGTGTCGTTTTTAGTAGAGGGTACAACCTACTACTTTGGCAGAGGACGAGGCCCCAAATGCACCACCCCTTCACTGCCTAAGCTTTGGCTAGGATTTAGAATGGGAACCTTTACTTTCGTAACATTGAGTCGGAGTACCCTTGTGTGAACCCGGAGTAGACAGCTTGGTAGGACACCCCTAGATTGTGAGAGAGCGCATAGTAGGAGCATTCATGTATATGCATTCATACCATCATAAGCAATGCATCTTTTCTAACTCATTTCCTCACTACTAGAAAAATTAGAATTTACGAGGACTTATAGCGAGCACATTGCGAGGACATGTCCTCGCAACATATTAACGAGGAAAATAATGAGCACATTGCGAGGACATGTCCTCGCAATATATTAACGAGGAAAATAGCGAGCACATTGCGAGGACATGTCCTCGCAATAATGCCCTAAAATTTCCTTTTCTCCTCTTCTTCCCTTATCCCTCGATACACCTTGATCTCCCATATTTCTCCTTCCATCCATATTTCTCCTTCCTTCGGCCTACAACTCTTTTTCCGCTTGTAGATGCTCCTCCTTCGATCTCTACTTGTTCCTCTGGCCTCTTCACTTCGTCATCCTGCCTCTGCCTCCTGCTATAACCCTCGCCTCCTCCTCTTTGCCCTGTGTGCCTCCTGTTCCCTCCATCGACTCCGCCTCCTACCTCCTGACTCTGCTTCCTACCTCCTGCTCCGTGCTCTGTGTGCGTACTGTGCCTTCCGTGTTACACCGCGAGCCATCCGTGCTCCGCGTGCATCTGACGATCCTCATCCGCTGGAGAAGCAGATCAACGACGTTGGAAGGCTCCATCGGCTGAAGGAGGGACGACTGTTTTGGAACCCATGGAGAAGTCCCAATCAAGGACCTCTTCCAAAGCTCCTTTGCAACCAAACCCTCGGCGCCACCATCACCAGAGCATCTACGCCCGAAGGACGCCGCTGCTAGTAGGGGAGGGATAGAGCCATCATCACCCAGGTAATCCTTCCCCCTTTTAGTCTCGAATAATCTTCCTTTAATTCCATCAAGTCCATTTTGAGCTTTCTAAACAAGTTCCATCGGACCGCCAACAGAGCTCTGTATCACATGGCTTACTTTGATATCTTTTCATATGTTAGCCTTTTTTTTTGTTGAGATTTTTATTTTTGAATTGTTTGTCAATAGTGTCTTGAGAAATAATGAGTTGCATATATTTGGGGTTCAATTTGGAGACTGAGAACGCAGTCATTCTGGACATAATTCTTGGAAAAGATCCAAATGAACTTCCATCTAGGGATGTCTTTGTTGGAAAAATCTATTAATATGTTTTGATGATAACAAATGAAATGTGATTAATTGTTAATTAATCACTTTACAAAATATGACAAGTAATCATTAAAGCCAAATATTCAAATATACATATATGTGAACATACTTGCCTTGATAAAAGCTTTTTGAAAGC
>JAMKQA010248567.1:0-10255 GCA_024699735.1 Posidonia australis
TTTACAAGCTGAAGCATGGGAGAAATACTATTGAAACAGATACAACAAATGAAAGGGACTACAGAAAATTATTGAAATAATACATGGCCAATTTCAACATCCTTGTTCCCACAGCATTAAGGGAAACAACAGTCTTATAAGAACCATATGTGTGCAATCAATCATGTAAAGCTGGTCATATGAAATTTATGGTAAGCATTAATAGCAATGAAAGGGTCGTTGATTCGCAGTTTCAGTCTTTGTGCATACCACTTTCCTAGGCCCATTATAAAACAAAATTGACATTTGAATAGCTTGAACTTTTGTTACATGTGGCATAAATAGCAAGAAGTCAAAAAGCAGGCTATGCTAAAGAGAATGCATGATTTCTGTACGATGATAAGCCGATAATAATTAGAAGCAAGCAGATTACACAGTTTCTCTTTAAATTTTTGCTAATGAGCAGGAACATAATATATTAATATTTCTTTACAATCCTCTGCACCTTAATTCAAGTATATACCCGGTAAAACAGTAATTAAGCAATCTTGCACAATTATGTAGTTTGCATATGAAACCACGTTGTTGACAAATCAATCTTATCAAATCAAGTACCTGCTACTAAAGTTATGGGTACTAAAAAATTCAAAATTGTCAGATTTGTCCGACAACAACTGATCTAATTTAAGAAGAGTAACTACCTCAATGGTACCCTCAACTTATACTAATTTCCACTTCAATAGCCTCAACTTAAAAACCGCACCCCACCAATATTTATTTTTTTATTTTTTTCAAAACACATTTAAGTTTTTAACCTTAGTCATCCTCCGCCTCCTCCTCCTCCTTTCCTTTGGGATCTCCTCCTCCTCCGCCACCGTTGCCGAATCATCCTCCTCCTCCACCACTACCTCCACCAAAGTCCTCCTCCTCCTCTGTCGTTGCAGCAAAACTCCTCGTCCTCCTCTGTCAATGCCTACGTCGATCTCCTCCTCCTCCTCCTTCATTGCTGCCAAAGTCGTTGTCCTCCTCCTCCTTCATTGCTGCCAAAGTCGTTGTCCTCCTCCCCCACCATCGAAGTCCACCACCTCGACCACTGCCATGGAACTCCTCGTCCTCCTTCACCATTATTTCTGCCAAAGTCATCCTCCTCCTCGACCACTGCCTCCAACAAAGTCCCCCTCCTCCTCTGCCTCTCGTGAAGACATCCACCTCCTTCGCCACTACCTTTGCTGAAATTTGATCTTCAAGGATTTCAATAGTTCTCAATGCATGTCAATCCAAAATTTATATTTGACAGAAAGGCTATAGTCATACAGAGCACCGTATATCACTTTAAGATTTCTCCCATTTAGAGGGATTTTACGACTATGGTGCTGGTAGTGAACACAGCAGCTTCTTCCAATCATTTTGGCTTTTTGACAAAATCTTTGTGTTAATTAGAAAATAAAATTTGTGAAAGCAGTAATCCAAAGTTTGAATCTCTTGTGTCAGCATATGTTATTTTTAGTAATGGAATCAATGTTGTTTATGTAAGAGCTGACAGTTCTATATGTTATATAATCTCAGGCAATAAATTTAAAAGATTAGAGACAAATCTACAAAAAGCAAGCTGCTGTCAAAGTTTAGGGTAATGCAAAGCCTGGCCAAGATCGGCGTCAAGGAGGTAGTGTTATTGTATGGTCCAGAATCATTTTGTAAGTCTGACAGACCAAAACATCTGAACTCTAGTGCTTCGACTTTGAGCTGCATTTGTTTTGTGTTTTTCGTTTTTTTTTTTCAGATGCATTTGTTTGGGATGCTATCTAAGGAAAACTTCAGACTTAGATCTCCAACATTCTATTTCCCTGATCAAAATTTGCATCCTTCTAGAATAGTAGAATTCAACATGCACCATTTTTAACCCTCTCCTTACTCATATCAACCATTCGACCTTTCCACTGAAAACTCGTCATCAATTCTTGCAATGTTATAATTAAAAAATGCAGTTAGTTGCATATTTGGTATTTACATAATAGATTATGCCCTGCATCTTCACCACTCAACTTCCTCATCAAATCCCAAATGTTCATTACCAACATATCCTGCATCTTTCAGAACGTCGGCCAGTTCATAATAGATTCTCCTTGTCACCAACCAAGAATGGATGAACAATTTTCCAGTTTCCCACATCCACCCAAGCCCAATGGTGGGCGACAAAAGCTTGGAGTGGAGCAATTGAAGAGGAAGAAGAAGGAATGATAGGAGAGCAAAGAAGAGGAGACAGGAGAGTTTAAATAAGTAGGTTGGAGGGTATTTTAGGAACAAATTATTGTAGAGTTGGCAGTGACAATTATGTATAATGGTTGAAGTTAAAGGCACCACAATGTATGGTTATTAAGTTGAGGACACTAAAATGGAAATTGGTGAAAGTTGAAAGCACCATAAGTCAATTACTCATTTAAAAAATATACCATGAGTGAGATACCAGTGCACATATCAAGCAACAACAATAGGGTAACAAACTTGCTAAACTAAACAATAAACTGAAGTACCTTGAGGTTCGTACTGACAGCTACCATGTGCTTTGAAACTGCCTCAAGCCTAACACATGTATATATATAAAGCATATAAATATTTCAGCAAAGAAAACATATACTCTATGAATGAACTGAATGTCATTCTCATACTAACCCAAGTGCAGATGAGATCCAGTTCTTCACTGTTCGGGCATTCAGCATGGTTTCAGCTGTTGTAAAAGTCTTTGAAACAACCACAACTGTACGTGAAACATGATGCCAAGCAGATCAAGACCAGAAGTCCCAATCAATCGTGTAGTTGCACAACAATCGATTATGGAAGTTTACCTAATGTGGTTTCAGGGTTCAGCCCAGCAAGACTGCGAGAAACATCTATTGGATCCACATTTGCAAGGCTGAAGAAGGAATATAGATTAGAAATGAGCACTAAAAAGATAGGAAATATCTATTCTTAAAAGCTCATAAATGACACGTGATTTTGTGGTCAGAACGGCAACAAAAGGGCAATAGTTACAGCAGCAGGCTTGTTAGCATGATTATTTCAGATATATATTCATAGGCCAATAAGTATGTATTTTGTCTGGTGTGCCTTGTGTGTGTGTTGTGGGTAACTGTCAGGAATTGATTGGCAAACCATATAAATACATTTTTAACTAAATACACATGATTGTGTTCCACAGAAAATTGTGATCATTTCTAATCACAATGCATACTAACAATCGTAATTGACGTCCTTTTGCACTCTCTGCAGCCTCGGGATCTGCAAGTTTGCAAGGTCAAATACCTAGTCAATACTAAGCTAACAAATTGTTGCAAGAATTAAAAATATGTGAATCACGTTTTCAGTTAAGTTTACTAGATATTGAAATAACCTGTTTGAAGAGCAGTATGCACAAACAACGGGCCTAGGAAGCTGCCACCAATACCAATGGCAACAACATCTTGTAACGCCTTTCCTGTTGCTCCAACCTGCCACGCCCAAAATCAGAACAGCTGACGACTTCAGGTAGTCTAAATACCATCCATGATGTTAAGTTTGAGTTGTTTCATACTTACCCAGGAACCACTCCGTATTTTTTCTGAAAAATCTTTAATTTTGTCAAGGACATCCCAAACATCCGGTACCACATTCTCCCCATCACTGCAAATAACAGCATCTTTTGGAGCACGCAGGGCCACATGAAGCACAGACCTGCCTTCAGTGCTATTAATCTGGCCACACCAGACAAAGTCACCATACTTGCTAGGAAAGTTTACATTTCACACTTGCAGAATCCATATGAGAAAACCTCCACACTAGAATTATAAAATATAAAATATTTTACTTCGCTACTCGTTCGTGTTGCTCTCTTTTATCTGAAAAGGTTGCATCAACTGTATAGAAGAGAATGTACGTGAAAAGTAATTGGCAACGGGCCATTGAAGGACATAACTTAAAATCCTAGGTACTTCGCAGTATGACAAACCTTAGTAAATATAAAAGATTGTGAAATTGGTTGCAATATGGTAAGGGGAAAATCAAAGTGCAGCCTCCACTATGCATAGTTCTCCTACAATATTTTGCATCAAGTTTTGCTTTCCTTGACAGTTAATAACTAAGTCTGGTCCAAAAGATAGATGGGGAAACATACATGCTCTCCCTTGTACATTCTGTCAATTTTCTCCTTGAGATCTGCTGCCTGCGTGAGAGTAACGTAACAGCTGGTTAGGGAGAGAAAAAACTTCCACGAAAAAAGAGAGATAAAGGAATGGTCATCAATCCCACCTCTGCCAATCTTAAAAGCTTCTGGATCGTATCCTGGCTAGCTTGCTGCCTCGTGTAGTCAAGTATCATTCCATCAAACTCACTGCAAAGGGGTGCAACGGAAGCCAAATTAATCATCAAAAACTAGAAAGACTGCAAGATTCGATCCAATCAAAAAAGGCTGTTGAGATTTCGGACTTACACCATCATTGACTTGCATCGTTCAGTGTCTTTCATCATATCACGCAGATGCGTCTTTTTTACATCCTCGACGTGTGCCTGTTGGGTTACAGCAATGCGAGTGAAGCCATCGGAAAAGAAACAATAACAATACAACACGCACGGCATAAAGTCCGTACCTTCAAATCCTTCCACTGCTCCGCTTCACAAATAAGAGCAGTCGACGCCATTGAATCCTACAACCAAACACACATCACAACAACAACGGCGGCAAAAACATCACAACCGCTGAAATCAACAGTCCAGAGCCCTGCCACTCTAAAATCTAATTAGAAAAAAAAAAAAAAAAAAAAAGACCAGACTTTCCAGCCATGATCAGGCACAAGCTATCAAATTTCGCAAGCAAAACTACTTAACACGGGCCAATACAAAGAATTCGCTACGGGCAATAACAATTTATTATGCACGATTCATACTTCCTCCTCGTAACTCGAGTTGTAACGAAACAAGAAACTCCCGCTGAGAGAAAGAGAGAGCGAGAGGGGATGGAATTCGACCGAGTTCTGATTGACTAGTACCTCCGGGTTGCGGATGAGAGGATCGCCGCCGCTTTCCGAACGCGAGAGATCGAGAGAGAGAGAGAGATATAATCTTAATGTGGCACTTACCCGGTCGGGCGAGGAGGTGGGGAGGGGGTCTAAGGTCTGCAAGATGCCGGCAAGATCCGGGTACGACGCCTTCTCAGGTGCCGGCGTGCGAGGTGAGGTGCGTATGGCTCCGAGATCACGCGAGTTCTACGATATTTTTGTGTGGCGTCGAAGGGATAGAACCAACTGCACCATGGAAGTGGGACTGGAACCTTTACCTTTTCCTCTCTTTTTTTTTCTACTTTTTCTAATTTCTATCAATTCGAACATAAATGGAACCACGAATCGTGTGGCTCTTAAAGGATCAATAACTTTCAGATGTTGAGCGGGCATCTGCCCACTGTTTTCGGGGATGTCTTCCCGTGGATTTTGACTTCCATCAGCAGTCTCTCTGTTTTCTTCGTGGGGAGACTAGTCCTTTTTTTTTTTCCCCTTCTTCTTCTTTTTTGAAAACGATTAAAGATGTTATATTAATCTCTTGATTATACAACCACCACAAAGAAAATAAAAGTATGTTCAAAATATTACATAATCCAAAGAACATGGAGAAATCCCAAAACAAAATTCAACTACTTTTAAAGTTTGGAGTCAGAAGTCATCCAAAAGTTTAACAAAATTACAACTTCAGTTCAGAAGCACTCAATATATTCCGATTAAGAAGAAATTAATCAGCCAATGGTGTCTTCATTGGAATTATGAATTGAGTAGAGTGGCTCAACAGAGATAGGTGGAGGAGGAAGCACCAAATTACTGATAGAAGAAGCTGTATTGTGTGCCTGGTCCATGAATTTTGTATGTTTGTAACTGATTGAAGCAACACTTCTCTTTCAAAATCTGAATCTAAATTTTCTGTTTAAGAATACATAAAAGAAATAATATCAAATGTAACAAACTTACAAAATGTTGTCTTATTACAAAAAGTTCTATTATTGGACTAGTCTTTTGGACTACATCCGAATCAAAAATCATTGTTATTGAATGAAGATATCCACTTGTATATAACCTTAATTGTTATATTCTTCAATTTACTTTGTTGAATGTGGGAGGACTTTGATTTAATTTTGGTCTATTTTTAGCATGTTGAAAGTTGAAGACTGAATCAAATCATGTCTTTCTTGGAGTTAAAATAAATGCAAAGAAGTCTTTTTAACCAGGTTTATGTATTGGATTTCTAATTAGACAATTGTAAAAATAGGAAAATATAAAACATACTTAGGTAACGTTTGGTAACGTTTATGAAAAAATAGATTATTCTCATAAACAGTGTTTTTGAAAAAACTAGTCTTCATATCTTTTTATAATCAGCTTATTTGACAATTTTTATGCATAAACAAAAAACTAACTTAATGAAATAATCTGACGTAAAAAATACTTTTTAGTTCAACTTTTTTAGGAATAAATGTTTTTTTTTCATAAGCTGCTTCTAATAATCGTTACCAAATGGACCATTAAATATGTATCATTATATTTGTACGTGATTAAAAAACCTAACTAATCTTTGCGTAAACACATGTCCAAAGTTTCCAAGTATATACTGAGAGATTTTGCCTTATGTTTAGGTTTGAGACTTTTAATTTATTATTATTTCAACATTTTAGATTAATAGTGGCTTAAGCTGTTTGGCTTGATGGACATTGTTACATAAATCATGGAAGCTAATATTGTCCCAAAGCTTGGCTAAGTTGGCATGCCCCATCAGCACGTTTAAAACATCGAAAGGGTATTCCATGCTTCTTACTCGAAACATAGATGGTCTGGCAAATCTACAAAGAAGAAAGCAGTCAGAGGGGCACCACTCGTCCAGTCAGGACCCTTCCAATGCTTATGTTAGATGGTGGTTGGATTAGGGGAAGAATCAAGTTTTTAGGTGGAATCCTGAATAATTGTGTACCTTTTCGCAACGTCGTGACGTTATATGAATACCTTCATAGATTTGGTGATGTGGTCTAATCAAAGGATGCCACAAACCTAGGCAACAATCATGGTGTTAGTTATGGACCAGTTCTCCTCTTTTAACGCTTTATTCATATTACTTAGCATCATGAGAGTTCCTCATCCATACCACTTAGGTGGGATTCTATAATGATCCCGGTAGTCACTAACCTTAATTCCATTTAAAAATAATAAATTAAGAAGGTAAACAAAAAGGAAAAACTTGATAAATAGGAAATATGATGACTCTACCCAAGATTCTGTGATGTACAACCATTTTGCTCCATTACATGCACTAAACGATCGACTCACTAAACTACATCAAAAAGAAAAATACAAAAAGAAATGAGTGACCACTAAAAGATCACCCAACACACACCTACAAAATGAATCTAAAGACTAAACAGAATAGCTCAAAAGTCCATAGAAAACAATTGAAAATCTGATCAAACTCGTGTGCTACACATGGCCAGAAAACAAACAAATCTCCAAAAAAATTGTTTATAGTACAAAAAACCATAAAAACAATGCCTACGGATTCCAAATCAATCAATCACTAATTATTAAAAACTGAAAGACTAAAGACCAATATCTATTCACAAATTTAGTACTTCCTCTGTTTTAAAGCTAAAGGATCCATCAATGGTCCCACCACTAAAATTTATAATCAAGACAGAAACAAAAAACCTAATGAAATCTATATACTTAACAACAAAACCTGTCATATTATTCAACGCCAAACAACTGACTTTGGCCCACAAGCATCTGTTAAAGTACGTTGCACTACAACGAACAAGCAACCCTATTAGGAGCTCTCCCATCCTAGGTTTTAAAAAATCCTTACAACTGTCCACTAATGGGACGTCGCCAAAAGTGAGGCACATGTATATTTTACCATGGCCAACCACAACAGAGTATGTCTCTCTCATCATCTTGAGAACCAAGACCACCAAGAAAGTTATACCCTCTGAGCCATGCTAGTTCATAAAACATCATGACTCTCAACGTTGGACTTGTTCCCGATCACCGAGAGCTACAGTCATAGCTCTTGGTCCCACCAACGTAATTTTTCTGTCTCATGGTACCAAATAAAATCAACGAAAAAGAATTCGTTTAAATCTTATTTCAATATCCACAATAAACCATTTTAAATATAATAGAATTCCCTTGTAAACCAAACTACATCAACACAAACCTCAATGTATAATATAGCATAATGAAAACTTCAGGAACCCAGCATTCTATTGACTGTTCCAAAAACACACAAGCAACACACATGGCTAATACGTGTGGGTCACATGCGACTAATCATCCAAACTCTCTTGTTTCATGGATAACATCAACACAGTGCCACAAAAAACCCCAAAACTCATAGAAAAAAAACATCACCAACATTCACGATGCATTAATTCATCACTCAATTATAATATTCTATCATGCCACGTAAATAAAAGGAAATAAAAGAGTCCAGTTAGGATGAGTACCTAGAGTGAAACAGTGTACCCAACAAACCTCCTAATCGCAACACACCAAAATTCCTCACCATTGCTCTGGTCACCACGACCAAGCCACACTGTGCTCGACACCTCCTCAAGCACAGAGAAAAACAAGAATCAAGTACATGCACATGGATAGGCAATGTTTTTATACCTCAAAGACCAACCAAACTAACATCGGAACTCGAAAACCCAACACTTGATCTGCGATCTCAGGAATTGTTTTAGCTCACTAGAAAAACAACTGTAGCTTCTCATTATTTTCGGCCTCCTTCTCAAACTCCAACACCACCTCAAATCAGGTGAAGAACCAACGTTAGGCTCACGATAAGAAAAGATAAAAAATGAACCCACTATGTGACCCAACGACTTACCAAAATTCTCCATCACTTGAGCTCACTGAAGATTACAAAAGCACTGAAGGAGTGTCCCCGAAGGCGTAGGATTATCTGCAACGCCACCTACGTCGCATGCAAAGCCCTCAGCTTCCCCCTCTCATTCGCTAGACATCTTCACTCTCAGCAAACCCGCTACTTCTACGACACCCCCACCAATTCTCCTTGTTCTCTCTCTCGATCTAAAATGGTGGTGAGGAGTTAATGTTGGGTGGATCAACTTCTATAGCCCCTTTCCCACGTAGGCAAAGATGCAAGTGGCACAACCCATTTATGCAGCCACAACATAGCACCCTCACTGCCAACACGTGCATGGAGTTACTAAGCACTTGTTACTCGATAGGAACCCATGCACAACTACATGTAAAGCTCCATGCAAGAACCTCCAAAGACCCTAAAACAATCGTTTATTCATTCTATTGATCATCAAGATCTAATTGATCACAAAACCTACTAGTTTTCAAAGATTAGCACTATAATAAACCATAATTACAAGCTACTAACAACAAGCTTGATTTATTCATAGATTGCCAATCCGTTTTCAAACCAATTCTCCATGTGGCCATGTCGGCGACTACTCGTGCGAGGCACGGAAGGCCAAATGCACGAACCGATATAGTTACGGTAAAAATCAAGGTGAAAGTTAAAGAAAACGATAAGAAAAATAAAAGAGTTGCCACCCAGTCTATTTAACGGGAAGACGTGAAAAACTCTGAATGCAAGAAAATGTGATAAAAAGCAATGTAAATGCGAATGATCCGTGTCAAATGGATGTGACACATAGGTCATTACATGCCAAAGAGGGGGTAAAGACTATTGTTACGCATAAGGAAGATGTTAGGCACCCCCATGTGCCTAAAGAATCAGTCTTTCTTGACTAACTCGCTTGCATGTTTGGCTATGACGGCGTATGGATACCATTACTGTATGCCTAAGGACAATATGTGATGCCTTGCAAATGGATGCTCCCTAAGGTATGCCTACCAAAAAGATGCTTAATGCTATGCAAGTGGATGTGGAAAACATGTAGGAAAACAAATCTGGATCTAAGGACTCAAAATTGAACGAGAAAAGCATGCAAAATAAAGCTTGGCTCCACTGTCTATGCTCTAGGGGTGCAAACGGATCGGATACGGTACAGATATGGGTGTTACCATATCCGTATCCATTTTCGAAATGCGGATACGGATACGGATACGGATATCATACGGATAGGAAATTTACATATCCATATCCTTAAAAAACGGATACGGATACGGAACGGATAAAAACAACTCGGATACGGATAAAAACGGATATAAAAACGGATATGACAATATAGACATTACATAATTAATCAAACAATTAACAATATTTTCATAGATTC
>JAMKQA010248568.1:0-11742 GCA_024699735.1 Posidonia australis
TGCACTAATAACAATCGACTCTCTGCTATAATTTGAAAGAAAATAAGAACAGTTGTCATTCACAAATGCCATCTGTCAATCTCTATTCAAACTAACAATTTACAAAATTTTGAAACACAACATCTAGATTCAATTAGAATATGCCATTAAGAACCATCAACATTCACAAGGAGCATTTCTTATCTCTTAATAGTTGGGAGTTTCAATAGTTTGTTCGGCTACATACCATTAACAGAG
This sequence comes from Posidonia australis, assembly GCA_024699735.1. NCBI lineage: Eukaryota > Viridiplantae > Streptophyta > Magnoliopsida > Alismatales > Posidoniaceae > Posidonia > Posidonia australis. The sequence continues at coordinate 238 of JAMKQA010248568.1, forward strand.
TTACATTGATCACTTGGCTTATAACCATGGCAATAGCCGAAGTTTAGTTTCAAAAAAAAAGAGAAGTGACTCTACATAAACCAATCTGTACGGAATCAGGACTATAATTTCAAACCGAACGGGGGCTCCTCACAAAATTATCAAAGAGCTAGTTACGAACCCATCTACACCTTTTAACTTGTACTAAAGATTACTATAATATACTCAAATCTTTCTGGAGCTTCAAAAAATATATATTGAACACCACTTCTACCACAGTTCAAATACCCGATGGCTTTGTCTTGCTTGGTGTCTGGTCTTCTAACAAAATGCCCACAAAGTATGTTTCAACTCCGGGCCGCTAAATCCTCCATTTTCTCCATAGATTACATTTTCAGCACTGTCCAACATATGAATTGCACTGTCATTCGAGCAAGCATCGTGCTGTAGTACACTACGCTGTATAACATTCCAATTACCCACGCCCTCGATACCAAGCTGATGTGCAAAGGAGAACCACTTAACCTATAAAATTAATAAAATGAATGTAGGTTAATTATGACAACCTGAATAATGAGGGTAAAAACATATGCGAATATTTAGATGATGTATGAATGCAGCTACAATGTTCTTGACATTTATTGAATGACCAAGCGAACCACACATTGAATCGTACAAGTGAATATCTAAGCTGAAGAAGTCCACCTACAGTAGATGCCAGTGGTTACACTCCGATTTGACAGGGATCAAGAGCTTTGCAATTTGTCATATATTTAGAATTGCAAATCCCAGTTATTAAAGATCTCGCATTGTTTCGGTGTAAAAATGCACTTCATAGACATGTTTGAGAGTAGTAAGAGAAATCTAATTGCAAATAAAGACTAGGTTTGGTCTTAGAGACACAAGTTGATTGTAGTGCCAAAATGTTGTGATTTTGAAAATAATTCTCATGCAATTCCACTCCTCATAGTTCCTCTAAATTTTTAATGGCTCGTCCGACCGTGTCTGTTGGAGTTCTCCATTTCCAGACAGTTTACTTGAGAAAAATGATTTTAGTTGGACGAGCCATTTTACAATTCAAACAAATGGTGTCCCATTTTACAATGTATGGTTGGTTACCCAACAAAAAACAGTTCCGTAAAACAAAAAATGTAGGTAAACATGCTATAATCACACACTTGTGTAATTATCAAAATTACAAGAAATGGTTCCCAATGTCAACTAAATGGTTCCAAATATTTTTATATCTCAAATGATTCCAAAATAATTCCTAACAATTTACTCTTAATTTTTACGGTCTTACTTTCACTTCTATAATTATAAAAATTTAAACAAATGGTTTGCAATATTACAATGTATAATTGGTTCCCCAACGAAAAAAAAAAAACAGTTATTCCATAAATAATTCCGAACATACATTCCTAACATTTTACTCTTAATCCTACCTTCACTTCTAAAATTATCAAAATTAAAACAAATGGTTTCCCATTTTACAATGTATAGTGTTCCCCAACAAAAAAAAAGGACCACCAATAGCCACATAACAGAGTTACCATGACTAAGGGTTAGTTGGTGCAAATTTAACTGAAATTGGAATTCTAAAGTCAATAAGAATTGAAAAGTCAAAGAAAGAAAGCAAACGAAATTGATATCACTAAGTTTCCTATTGTCTGTATCTATTCGAGAAAACGATGGAAACTAAAATACGACTGTTTTGCTTTGACCGGGTTGCTGCAATGACAAGGTCTTTTGCTGCCGAGGAGGTTACGGTGGCGTAACTCCGGCAGGGAGGAGGAAGATGACTAGGAGGTTGGGGTAGCATGGCTCCGGGGTTATGCTTCAGCACCATGGTAGGCCTGACATCTTCCCTCGCCACTGTTGCCGTCGAATTGCCATTACTGGCATTCCCAACAACTCCCGCCGCATCGACGCCCTGGAGCAAGGAGGGGCTATCGGACTCGATCTGGTTCCTGTCGAATTTACACTAGTGGCCATGGAAGGATGGGGTTTGGCTAAATCATAGAAATCCTACGATTTTTGAGAAATTATGCTGGGGGTTTGGCCAAATCGAAGAAATCCTACGAATCTCTGCACATTATGCAGGGGAAGTTCTTGAGGAGGAGGGGATTGAGCACGGCGAGGAGGGGAGGAGGAGGGCGGGGAAGGGAGGAAAAGGAGGACGGGGCAGGGAAGAGAGGAGGGGGAGGAGGAGATGGGCGGGGAGGGGAGGAGGTGGAAGAGGAGGACGAGGCACGGTGGAGGAGGGGAGGAGGAGGAGGAAGGTGGCGAGGGGAGGAGGCGGAGGAGGAGGACAAGGCAGGGAGGAAGAAGAGGAGGCAGAGGAGGAGGAGGAGGAAAAGGAGGTAGAGGAAGAAGACGGGGTAGGGAGGAGGAGGAGGACGGGGTAGGGAAGAGGAGGAGGTGGGGTTGGGGTCACACAGCAAAATCCACGAGGAGGAGGGAATGAAGAAGGAGGTGGTTTAAGCAGGAGAATTTATTTGAAATTGCGTGAGAGTGGGTGAGGAAATGAAATTCGTAGAGGTCTATATAATTTGAAATGAGTTTTCATTTAAATTATTTTTGATCAAATGCACAAATATCATTATTTTAGATGATAAAAAGAAAATAAGATTCTTATTAAATTATTTCTTATGCTTTTTAAGTGTACGAACTACAAACTCTCCTTAAATTTCTAAATAGTTCCAGTGTACATACAACTTACTTAGTTGATTTGTACAATTTAACATAGATTTTTTCATTTTCCTAATTATTAAGTGGTAAGTATTCATCTTTGTTCAATTTAAAACCAAGATCATATCTTAATAAAAAAAGAGAATGATTTTCAAAAAGGATGAATTTGGTAGTAATTTCTAAAAAGCAATTACAAATCTTAATTATAAGCAGAATTTGTTGTCGTTGAGTACAATTAATATAATTAATTATAACGAAAATACAAATAATATGTAAAATAGAATCTATGTAGAAATACATTTTTTAAAGAATATGAAAAGATTCTGATGATAAACTCTTTATGTAGAAAATTATTTACATACTCTACTAAAGTGCTATCAAACACTGACGCTTAAAGGATTATTCGACCCCTATAATGTAGCGAGTTCTCGTCAAACTGCTCTTAGATACAGGCGAGAAAGAGTCACGTTGTGTACACTTGCAACTGACTACAAAAGAATCACCAGTGGAACGCCTTTCTGTCTACTCCTCCTAGACAAACAATAGAGCCACATTTCAATACTCTCGAAACACACGATCAATCTCCTTCTCATCCTCTGAGAAGTCGTACATCGCCTCTTTCCTATCCTTTCTTTCTACTACCCTATTTGACTATGAACAATATGAAACTGTGGTTTCATTTTCAATTCTATGCTTCGTATGGAATGCCACGAATTCCTTGGATCGATATTTCTCCTTTTTGTCACTTTTCATTCTCTTCAAGTTCCTTTCTGTTTGTCTTTCTGCTCAAGCGTTGAAATCCATACACTTATCAATTGTTTCATCTTTTCACTTCAATAGATAAACAAAGATATATCTAGAGTATCCATAAAGATAAGAAAATACTTCATCCTGCCTCTACCACTAAAGTTTCTGAAATCACATGTGCGAGAATGGATCGATTAAAGTTTCTGTGCTTCTATAAACTCCCTTAAATGACTTCTAACAATCTTCATTTATACACAAATCTCACATTTTTATGTGTATTACCCTTACATTTTAGAATAAGCTAATGCTTAAATATCTTTCCAATTCTCTTATAATGCACATACCCAAGTCTACGGTGTTATAACTCACTCAAGTAATCAGCATAGGCCTCATGCCTTTGACACTACAGTTTGGTCACCTATCTATCTTGGATTTGATCAATGAAACAACATTAACCATAACTACCTACTTGACAATCACATCATGCTTTACTCTTTGCTTTGCCTCATCTTCGATCTCGATGAATCACAACCAATCATTTATCTTGATGTAACGCCCCGATCCCAGGTACGCTACCAAAACACAGTATCAAGCATAATTACACTAATTATAGAGGCATTAAATAACTGTAACTAAGACTCACCTTCAGGATCACAATGTGCGGTTAGAAGCTCCAACTCCTGCACCAGAACTCGACTGCACTCGGTCTGCACCTGAAAACCAAATAAGCACGCGTGAATGACATCTAAGTCACACAGTACGCGCCCCAAATACACACAAAATCTCCGCAAAACCATAAAATTCATTCTTTGATTTTTCAAAAACTTAATTTTTTTTCTTTTGGAAATCCTCTTTTCTTTCATTGGAAATCACTTGGGAATTCAATCCCAAAATCATGCTCTTTTTCAAAAACCATGTTTTCTTTTCTTTTCTCAAAATATTTGGGAATTCATTCCAAAACCACCTTTTTTCTTCAAAACCACACATTTGCATTTTCTTTTAAAACCTTTGGAATTCATTTTTCCAAAACATATATTTTTCAATACTTGGGATTTCTTCCCAAAATCTCATTTTCAAATCCACATCTCTGACCAGATCCAGCCTAAAACACAATGCCTCTCGGGTTCAAAACCAAATCATAAACACTGGCTGGCAACTGGTTAAAACATCATCATTTCATTTCAGGATTTTAGGATTATCTCATAAGCCCAATTCTGACCAAAACACATTTTCCTTTTTCTTTATTCATTTCCACTTTTCTTTACTATTGTTACCTTGATCAGGGGTAACCAGGCAAACAAGCAGTAGACAAGGACATCCTTCCCCTGCCTTCCTACACTACCGCAGTGAGATTCCCCGTGCAGGTTGTCACCGCCCCGGCCAACTGACCTCAATTTCTTTTCTCTTTTTCATATGTGCACAGGGATACGTCTCTGTTTGACGCCTCAGTCGGTGACCTGAACAACTAAGTTCAATGACCCAGGCTCAGCCTACACCATTGGTGACCTGAACAACAAGGCTCAAAAGTCCAGGCTCAGCCTACACCTCTACGAGCTCGATGATCCGAACAACTAGGTATGAAAACTCAGGCTTAGCCTACACCGTCGGTGACCTGAACAACTAGGTATGGAAACCCAAGCTCAGCCTACATCGCTATGAGCTCGGCAACCACATTATTAGCGTTCCATTTCAAAACTCTTTGAATTTTCTTTCAAAACCATTTTCCATTTCATTCCATTCTTTTCGTTGCATGACTCTGTTTCCTTGCAACACTCGACCCTCTACTGGGGCCCCAACTCAAATCATGAAAATCATGCTTTAAAATCATAAATTGGGTCTCATGCCCAAAACCACATAAAACCATCTTTTTCATTCATTTATGGGATCAAAACTCAAAATCACACCCAAATCCATTTGTTTGGGTTCCACATTCCTCCATGTCATTACATGGGGAAACATCATTCACATAAGTTCATCATACCTTTAAAACCATTTTTTTTCCATTCATTTAAAATCATATCAATACATACCAGGTTCAAAGCAAAATCGGCAGACTGAATTTCCAGATCGGTATACTGAAGATCCCTGGTTCGGTCTACCGAATATTTTTGGTATACCGAAAACCCCTGAATCGGTTGATCGGGTGTTTTTGGTCTGCCAATATTAGGTATCTGACTTAATCTGCTAGGAATTCGACATACCGAAATGAATTCGGCATACAGAATTACTCGTAGGCAGGGCACACCCCTGTTTCCAGCGACGGAATTTGCCCAAAGTGGGAGTCCCGATCGGACTCCCTAAACATGCACCATAAATTACAAGTAAATCACGAGATGTAGACCTATAAGTCTTCTTCAAAACCCCACAATCCATTCATGATTTCATCTACCATACAGTTCATACGAAAATCATAAGGGGAAGGGGCTCGAGAACGGCTACTGTAGCCTTCAACCCCAAAAATGCGTTTTCCCCTACAAATACCACTCCTAACCGCATGATATCTACATTCTCATGCTATATGCCACATTTCCATCATTTCATGATTTTTCCACAATTTTTCATGCAATTAACCCATCGTTAAGGAGACACTGAATGGAGGGGAAAAAAAAGGGGGTTGCGTACCTCTCCGACGGCCCACGCGACCCCAACGAGTTCACCGCACATTTCAATACTCTTGATGAAGCTCCGGTGAACCTCAGCCCCCGGTGGAAGCACCCACACAGACCCTCCTCCTCCCGGCTCGCACGCCTCTACTTCCTCTCTCCTCTCCCTTTCCTTTCTCGCCACACTCTCCCTCTGCCCACTCTTGCCCCCCTCTCTTTATCTCCGTTACCACTCGCTTGGCGCTGGCCATCCATCTTGTCGGAAGGGACGGGGAGGCACAAGTCTCTGTCGCTGGTGGCACGGGTGGAAGAAGAGGAAGAAGAAGACGGGAAAAGAGGGAAGAAGGGCATGGCTCGTGAGAGAGAGAAAAAGGAAAGGAGAAAAAAAGGAGAGAAAATGAAGAAAAGACAGGCACGCAAACCGAGGTGACTGTACATCCTCAAATCGGACTCCACATTGGTCCCAAATCACAAACAGGTGCACAGAAAGCCAACCACAAGCTCACACATCCAAGAACAACAGATTATCCATTAATAAATCATTTAAGTAATATTACAATTAATTACATGGTTTACAGTTAAAAATGAATAATCAGGCCCAGATGTCACACTTGACTTCTGTCTTCTTGTGATAAATATCGATAGCGAAGTGGATCCAACCCACTGATAATTAATTCGAGATGCACCCAACTAAATACCTCTCTAGAAGCTTTCTCTCGTCTTCTAACTGATCTCCAACAAGTCCTTTACTTTCAGAAGCATGGATTTGTTCTCCTTGAACTTGCAATCTTCAAAATTTTGACCATACTTTAATCCTAAATCTCCTTTATAGTCTCCATCTTAGAGTAGGAATCCATAATCCTCTTTCTCGAGCTTATGAAGGATCAAACTCTTGTAGAAAGAATTGGTCATCTTGACATGCTTCCACAATGATCTCTAATATATGTGTATGCAAAGTAAAATCTCACCAATCAAACTCATTCAATCTCTTCAGAATATTTGAAAACATATGAATAACTTATTAGATCGCCCAATTCCAACTGCAATTGCATGATCTATCACATATTCATTTTGGATTCTTAAATCTCATCCAACAACATCTGTACACAGTAGAACTACATCTTGTAGTCACATGTAATATGTTCTTATCCTTTTTTTATCGTGGATTAAGATTTAATTCTTTTAAATATCTAAAATTCAATATATTTATATTATCATTTATAATATGTGATTTGAATTTAAGTCAAAAAGAAATCACTCGTATAAGTGAAACTCAAATCCATCCAAACAATCATGGTTTTTTCTAATTTAAAAAACAAAATCCTTGTAAGTCCCATACCCACAAAATAGGAAAGATAATAAGACATATACTGTAGGATCGAAAGGCTTCTCTAGAGGGGAGGTGAATAGAGAATCTTACTTTTTAATGTTACTACGCTCAATTTTAACAATAATTAGAAATTATAAGCAATGTGATTAATCAACTAGTACTTATCATATACACTTGATGGCACAAAAAATAAATGCACAAGATGGAGATGAGAGAAATTGAAAACACAAGCGATTTATAGTGGTTCGATAACCCAGTCTAGTCCACTCCTCAAGACCCTCTTGAGATTTTTCCCTTATTCTTAAAACAATAAAGAACTTGCTTGTTGGTTGTCCCGCCAACTCCTCTCTTGCTCCTCCCACTTCTCTATCCCTGAGAAGCTAGAGCCTTTCCCTGATGCTTTACAAGTTTGAGACTTCCCTCTCACAAGCTCGATTACAACAATAGCTTTACAATATCGCTCGTGAGGAGAATAAATGACAGAAAGAATATAGAATTACAAGTATGTAGAGGTGTGTCATTATCGAGGCTTAATCGAGTCCGATTTATAGCCATGAGACCATCGAAAGATGTGTCTAACGACTAGAAAACAGTCACAAATGGCTAGTCTTTCGGTATGCCGTTTTGACCTCCGGTATGCCGTTTAGATCTTCAGTCTGCACTTGACGGGCAATTCGGTATGCCGAAATTATTTCGGAATACCAATTTTTCCTGAAACGGTATGCCGTTTCATCTCGGTATGTCGTTTCTGTCTTCATCTTTATCTCCTCAGCTTTTCCAGACTTCCCTCTCCGACCTTCGTCCGCACCATTCCTGCCGTCGAGCTGCCGCCTTTAGGATCGTCATCGTCGGGGAAGACAACCGGCATGTGGGGATCGACGACGTGTTTCAACCAACGAGGGTCGAATGCACACTGTTGGATCTCCTCCCCACCTTCTCCTCCAGCTTTCCCCCTTGTTTGATAGTCGATCGACCGCCGGGAAAAGCCCCGATGGCTTCCCCAGGCCGTCGCCGCCGGCGATCTTCGATTCGCTGGCAGCGGCTGTTAGTTTTTAGGATTTTAATTAAAACTTTTTAAGTTTTTAAAGCATTACACTTAGGTCCTATAATTTTGTATGTAAGCCCCTGCATTTTCATAAAAATCATGTGTTTCTTTGTTTTACTGTAAATATTACATTTTTCACCCTACTCACTTTAGATTTCATTTTCTCTTCCATAATTACTTATTTATCACAATTAAGCCTATGGAGATATGTTTTATTTACAATTAAGTCCTGTAAATTTACAGTGTTTTACCTAGAATTCTTTAAAATGTTTTTCTCTGTGAGATTTGCATCTAAAACCCTAAGATAGTCCATAATAGCACTGAGAATGTAAAAAAAAACTTGATTTCCATTGCATTTTGGTCCTGAAATTTTGCATGTGTATCCCTGAACTTATTGAATAAAGTTTCTGTGCACTGAACATTTGCATCCAGGCCCCCCAGTTGTTTTTAAAATCATTAATTGAGCCTTTAATTGTGTTTAAAATCATTTTTTGGAATTTTTCATATTTTATTGATCACATGTGTTTGTAAATTGCCATTCGAACAAAGCTTTCATCAAAAAGTCATATTTGAAATGTACATAAGTTTCTGATTTCACATCTTGGTCGCATTTGCACTTATGTAAATTTTGCACTTTAGTCTTTGAATTTTCAGGAAATTATCCAAGTACAATTTTTGTATCCTTGTGCCACATTGACACTGGGCCCATCATTTGCATGTTAGAATAAGGATCATGAACCTGTTTTTCATCCAGTTTCTCGCTCTTTTCGTGAATTTTACGTTTTAGTCCCTATGTTTGTCATTTATTGTGTTTACATCCTTTTGATGATATTTCTTCTCCTTGTTTCTTGCAAGTGACATTATCCAGACATTTAGCATTCATTTTGACATAGCTTAGGCCATGCATCGCCCCCATGCAAGTACTTGTCATCTTTAGCCAGGGAAAATGACCAAATTGCCCCTATGCTCCAATTCATGAGCATGCATCTCGATTTTTGCATTTAGTCTTGCCATTGCATACATATTAGCATGATTAGAGCATGATCCAGGTTTAGCAAACATTCATCTAGCCTTTAGCAAGCAATTGGACTAGAAAGACTGAGTTTCTCGAACGTACGAGGGTGCCTAATACCTTCCTCATGCGTAATAGGAATCCTTACTCATCCTCTGGTTAGCAGACATCCAACCTTCCCATCTGCATCCCATGCATTCATCCTTTCGTGGTTTTCATCGTCTTTCCCTTAAAAGACTAGGTGGCGACTCCTTCCCTTTTCTTTTTTTCTTATCTTATCCTTACGCCTTCGCCATCTTGGCATGGCTGTGGTCCCCTTTCCCCCTCTTCTGGGTCGAGCACGGTCACACCTAGCTTATAAATTTATTGTAATTTTTAGAGTTGTGGAGTTGTGCCAATTTTGAGATAAAATTGTTTGTTCATTGAGCAAGGGCTTCATGTTAATGCGGTATTCTCCAGTGGTTGTGGACTTGACTTGACTGACAAGAGCGATCATTTTCAAGCATACAAAAAGTTTTTGAAAATTATGCATATGGTTTTAAAAGTCAAGAGTATGGTTTTAAAAAGAAAGGAAAAAAATAGTTTTCTTTAAAGACAAAAAATACTTTTGAAAGTTAAGATGATTTGAAAAAGAAAGAAAAGATTAGATTTCAAAAACATGATTTCAAAAGCTGTGTTGCTTGTTAGGCAAAGAGTATTACCAGTGATTGTATGCGGCATTAGGGAGAAATGCCAAAGTAGTGTGTGTTTAGTAGGGTGTGTACCAGATGACCTTTCAATGGTCACTCATGTGTGTTATTGTTGATGTTTTCTCAGGTGCAGGATAGGAGTAGAAGTTACTAGTGTACATAAAGTTGAAGTCAATCGACCACACATCAAGAGTTTTGGATAAGTGTTCAGTTTAATTTAATTCAGTTAATAGTATTTTGATTTAAGTTGTTTAATATTGGATTTAGTTTTAGATTTGATGCAAGTGATTATGGCAAGTAAATAAAAAAAATTGTAGCAAGAATTTGGGTAATGGCCCTAGGTCGGGTCGTTACATAAACCAGGGATCATTGATACCTCTAGAAGGTCAAGGCTAAAGGAGTAAGTTGAGGTCTCAGGAAGTTGTACTATCAAAACTAAAAAGTGAAGAAGTCCTCTAAATGGTCAAGTGCAATAGTCCCAAGGTTGAGAAAGCGGACCTTGTGCATGTGTGTCCTTGTGTGGACGATTGAGTATAAATAGGAATTGAAGGGCCCCTGTACAAGATAGCTTGTCCGTGACAGTGTAGTGTGCTTTGGCTACTGCTTGTAACTAGTGTCGGTTGTTTGAGTCTGAGTGATACAACAAGTTTTTGGACAATGTATATGAGTATAGTTTATATGGATTTGTAATGGTTTTGAATTTGATTTGACATAGAATAGTCATTTCAACTATGCATACAGATATTTCAAATATGCAAGTGATTTTGATTTGAAAAAGAGAAATGGTTTTGAAAGGTATATTTAAATGATTTATGCTTCTTTGGCAATAGTAGATTATCTTGCTACAATTTTGTGATATCAAGATTGTGACCGTGCTACCCACACGCTCTCGCGAGAGAGGAAGGAGGAATGAGACCACAGCCATGCCGAGACGGCGAGGGCGCGAGACGGGACGAGAGAAAGAGGAAAGGAGTCGCCACCTGGTCTTTTAATGGAAAGACGAGGAAAACCGCAAACGATTCACTAAAAGTGAATGAATGAGATGCAAACGTGAAGGCCGGATGTCTACAAACCAGAGGATGGGTAAGGATTCCTGTTACGCACGGGAAAGGTGTTAGGCACCCCCGTACGTCCGAGAAACTCGATCTTTCTAGTCTTATTCGCTTGCTAGAGGCTGAATGAGTGTTTGCTATGCCTAAATTGTTTTCTAATCATGTTGATGTGAGTGCCTAGACAAGACTGGATGGATGTGAAAGACGATGTGCAAAAATTGCCAAGAAATCCACGGGAATTGAGAAAATTACAGAAAACCACATGAAATGACGATGTTTTTGTAAAGAATGCCTTCGAAAACCATGTTGATGTCAAAAGGATGAAAATTCGAGTCAAACCATATTCTCGGAATCATG
>JAMKQA010248575.1:0-10827 GCA_024699735.1 Posidonia australis
TGGGACACCCTCAAGTCTAATCCAAACTCCATCCTCTTTAAGATTGCAGATGGCATTGGAGTTAGAGGTCCATGGCATAAAGGAGGCTGAGATCGACTGTAGTGTAGGACCATATTGATTAAGGGTGTCATTCCTGTCCTTTGTGGAGGGGAAAATCAATAAAAATTTTCCAGAAGAGAAAGATTGGACCTCCACTTGAGGAGCATTTAGCCAAAGTCCCCAATATGTTCCTGGAGGGATGCTAAAGTCACATTTAAGTTGTGTGCAGTGATAATGGCATTGCACGATAAAAGCATATGTTGTTTACATACTGCCTTAGAAGGAGCCAGAACAAAAGGGTTCTGCGGAGATAGCCCAACAGACTTAATAGTGGGGGGAAGGTTAGGAGCCATATCTTGAAAAAATTTACATAGTGCAATAGAGTGAGAGGAGGCTTTGCACTTAAAACAAAAACCCTTGTATCGACAATTTTTCCTCTCATGGCCCTTCAGCCCACATTTAAAGCATCTTTTATGAAGAGTGTAGAAGCTTACCCACAGGGGACGTGCCTTTTGCCTATTAATTCTTTCCCACCCAACGGAGAGCTCTTCCCCAGAATTCCGAACGATGCCGACCCAGTGGGGAAGTATCGCGAGCCAGAGGGAGACAGAGTAGTGGGTGACTGAAAAAGGCGGTGGGAGCTAGACGAAATGTCTGTGTCAGGGAGCGTACCCACATGCGCAGGTATACCAGTGGTTTCGGAAATCGAAAATAAACTCCCAGAAGCTTCTTCATTATCATGCTGATAATAAGGAAATTTGAAATAATCTAGGGAATTATTAAAATCCGAGACAGGGGAGAGAATATTATTTCCCAAGCAAAGCTTATTTCCCGCCCTGTCAAAATCCTCATTTACTCGCTCACACGAAAACGCAGTCAAGGAATTAATGTTATATGACTAGTCCCGCTACTCAAGGAGCTCAAAGTGGTTTTCGTCAGAATTATCTGACAAAAAGGACGACGTGGAGTAATTTAAAAAAGTGCAAAAATCAACCGCGAGTGAAACAGGAGAGGCGGCATTAAAGTCAGATGAGACAGAGTGAGTGGGTGAACAGTCTAGCCCAGTCAGTGTTACGAAATCACCCTTAAAATTATCGTCCAGCTCTCCAAAGTCCTCACTATGCATATTAGTTACATTTGAGACATTAGGGGGAAAATACCTAGAATACCCCCAAACTGACACCGAGGCGTCAGAGGACGCCTGCACGACGCCACTTCGAGGAATCAAAGTTCCTCGCCGAGATCCCACCGGCGAACACAAGTTCACCGGAAAACATGGAACATAAACAGGATCAAGAAATAAAACATCTGAACTGGGAGTCTCAGGGGTAAAAACTCCCAAAAGAGCTCTGCCGTCAACAAGAAATTTATCCACAACAGTAATAGTAGGCAAGCTTGCAACAGAAGCATAAAAATGGTCCAAAGTAACAGATCCAACCAGGGCAAAAACACCCAAATGCAAAGAAATCAATTTCATCGAAGAAAACCAGTTTGGCATCAAAGATCTGCCAATAAACATGCAATCCACTATAATATTTGAAGGTGTCGAAAAATCAGAATGAAAGCAAACCCTGGCACCAAGATTAATCACCAGATCCTGCGATCTGGGCGGTCTAACAAAATCAGAGGGGAGAGGACCCCTCCTAAGACCAATAATGGCCTCCCGACCGCAGGAGTCAGATCGGGGCACAAGGGGAGTGGCCGCCTTACGCTTACGGCTTCCCAGATCCGAGACAAGCAAAGGGTAAGAAGATGTTACCGACCGATGAAGGGAACCACTCACTGAGCCCTCAGGAAGAGCCGCAGCAGAGGTAGGTCGCTTACAAGACCGGAGGAAGTACGGTGGAGGCACAGATGCTCGCCTTCCAGAGGAAGCACGACGACCAGAACGGGCGGAAGCCATCACAGAGAGCCCCACGTAGCTTTAGGGCACACAGAGAGCACTGTTGCGCAAGAGCACTTTTTCACAAGATATAAATAAGATACTGTAAGCATGGAAACATACACAAACTATTGGAAACGGAGAGAGTTGTATCAATTATATTTGAAAAAAAAGGCAAATGGATGCCTCCCAATCATTCCGTGGTTGAACGATGCTTATGGCATTCACCAGCATTATAAGGAATGTCATGGATTTGTTTAACAAAACTTCATTTGTCTCTTTCTTTGGTATATGGAAACCACAATACATTCTAGTCGTGAGTGTATAACACTTCCAAACAGGGTATCATTGGACCATAAAAAAGCTTGAGCCAAATGAAAATGAACGTGCACACTAGCAATTTCTCCTGGCTTCATACAGGCATGGAAACATTTTGTCGAATCAAATGAAGAATGCAACGAGAAGAAACAAAAATAATGTGTTTTTCAAGATATGCAACAAAACCTCAACTATTAACTGCAACACTCAAAAAGAACATCTATCATACAGAAAGAAACCAAATAACAAGCTGATAAATATCCTCCTTTTAGTAGTCCAATTCATTTGAAATGTGTCCTTTTGACTTAAGCATGAAACACTCAAAAAGGTCACCAACCTTTAGGGCTGTTAATGGGTTAAATCAAACATGTTAATTCGTTTAACTTGACCCATTAATTTAGAATTTAAATTAAGAATTTAAATCTATTAGGATCCATTAGATCATAACTTGTTAACCTAAAATCTTAAAGAATTAGGTCATAAATGAAGCATATCATCCTACTCGTTAACTTATTAGGTATTTTAGTAATTTTAATTAATTTTAATCCTAAATATTTAACAAATAAAACTTAATCTAAAATAGTTAAAACTTAAAAAACTAAAATCCTAAACAATAAATATTAAAATACGAGCCCAACCCCCTCTCAACCTCTCTACTCTCAACTCTAACTATCCTCAACTCCTTAAACCGTCAACCCCTGACCCCTCGTCAATCCCTTAGTCCGTCGATCAACTCTCAACTTGAGTCCAATGACTAACGTCCATCCTCAAGCTCTCGACGTCTTTAGTCGTTAGTCCCTCAACCGCGTCACTTTCTTAACTCCGTCCTCAACAAAGTCAAGTGTAGGGCTGGCAATAGGTCTGGTCTAGACCTAGGACCCGTGGGTCTAGACCCATTAAGTATGGGTCTAGGTCCTAAAAATGAGACCCATGGACTCGTAGACCCAGACCCGCTAGACTCGCTTATTTACTGAGTCAGGTCTGGGTCTAAAAATACCTAGGCCTATGGACCCATAGACCTGATTTATATATAATATAATATAAGTTAAATATAAAGAGTAATGTATAATATTTACACTATATATATAATATATATTATTCTACTCTTAAATCACATTCTCTTTAAAGTCTAAAATTTATATGGTGTATGCACATTGATAGAGAATTATTGTATGGACATTGACAAAGTTGATTTATTGAAGTTAGATATATTTATTTATGTGTTGTTCAACTATCAATGATTCATGATATTGCTCATGTTATATATTTATTTATGGTTGTATTTTATTCATGATATATGTGTATTCATAGAAAATTGTTTAGCACATTTATTTACAATGTTTTAAGTTTAATTAAAAATTTATTTTCTTTTAAAAAATGAAAATAAAATAGAGGACCCATTAGACCTAGGATCTGGACCCAGTCTCGTTATCTTTATAGGTCTGGATCTGGGTCTTAAAATTAGGATCCAGAGCCAGATCCAGACTCGAGCCCATGAAATAAGATGAGTCTACGTCTAGGTATAGGTAGACTTGACCTAGACGCGACCGACGTAGTCAAGTGGGGGTTAATGGCTACTTAGACCCTACAGGACTTTCACAAAAATAATACTAAATATTAGGTTACTTTGAAATTTACCAACAAAACTATCAAAACCCTACTCGATCGTGATCTTCCTCTCCCTCACTCCTGCGCTGCGCCACAGCCCCCTCCTCCTCCTCCTCCCGCCGGCGGCATAGTCTTCTCCTCGTCCTCCTGCCGAGTCCGCCGGCACAGGCGCACAGCCTCCTCCTCCTGCTCCTCTGCTCCTTGGCTCCTTCTCCTGCCGGCGGCACAGCGTCCTCCTCCTTCCGCGAACCCGCCGGCATAGGCGCACAACCTCCTCCTCCTCCTCCTCCTACCCCCGCCGGCACAGGTGCACAGCCTCCTCCTCCTCCTCCCGTCGGCCGTAGGGCACACTGTGGACAAGGACACAAGGTGCAATACTGCAAAAGTGCAATACCTTATTTTTTGAATTTTTGTGTTTTATTTTTGAATAATTTGGAACTGTGATTATGTGAAGTAGGATGCTTGAATGCTTAATCTAACATGAATTAGTTTTTTCATGTATATCAAGGCTTGCTGCCAACTGCCAAAGCTGGTTGACAGGTTGAGTAGTTGTACACTAGTACTCTGTACTTAGGGAGCTTCGGTTTTGATCATGGACACGCTACTTGCAAAGGTTTGTGGTCTACTATATTTTTATTTACTGTGAATCTTGTTTCATTTGAGTTTTTTTTATATTATTTTTCCCCAAAAACATTGAATGGTTGTATTAGGGTTTCCATGGTAGATGATGCCTAACTATTTTAGGATTTTTATTCTTAATTGAATGTTTTTTTTTTTGGATTTTGATGGTAAATTTCATTGTTCATATGTAGGCGTTAGTTATAAATAATGATGCTAGGAAGTATGTTAATCAAATATATTTATTTAGTTTTTTTATCAGCATATGTTCATGCTTCAATTCCTTCTTGCATGATTTTGATCACCCATTATGTATACTGTATACAGTTGAGAAGGTTTTTTCCTTTAAAATGGAATGAGTTTTGTTTCTTATATGTTTTTTTTCTTTGTTATCTCAATTCTATATGATTTGCAGTCACCCTGTATGATTTTATCTATGGGACTCTGTTTGGTTTTTTCTTTGATCAATGTATACATTGTAGGTTACATTTGCCCCATTTTAACCCATTAACCCAATGTAAGGGTTGAAAAAACGGGTTATCACCCAACCCATAACCTGCTGAGGTATTTCTACCAATCAAGTTATGATTTTTCTTTCGTTTTTGTACTAGTTGTTGAAAATTCCTTTTTTTGTGTGTGTACTACTCGAATTTATTTGAGTCAAAAGAACACATTCTCTGTTTGTGTGTGCGTGTGTGTGTGTTTGTAAGGTAGTGGTAGAGTTCTTGCAACCATTGCCAAGGTCTACATAATATATGTTTTCTCAGTCTTATGCCAGATTTGCTTGCAGAAAGTAAGAAAGTAATACTAGGCAGTTATAGATTGTTAATCTCTCTTGTGAAACATCCAAAAATCAACTTTTTGTATCAGATTTAAATCTTTGACCTAACCATCACAATGTTATTCTGTTACACCTGATATTTTGCTGGTTGTAATGCCCAATACTCTTAAAGGTGTTGTTAGTTATTACTACTGCGAGTTTCACCAATCTATTTTTGCTGTCCCTCTATATTCTTATTTCAACTGTATTTCTTATCATTGTCCAAACAGTAAAAATTATGTTGTAAGAATCACCAGATGTTATGTTGTATGCTCTAAATAGTACGTCCTAATTTTTCTTTTGCTAAACAGCTGCTTGATTTCTTAAGAACTGAAGTGCCATTTTTCTCTTACAGATATCATAGTACTACCTTTTTTTTGGTTTTTTCTTGTACTTTATGTAATCTTGTATTGTGAGCTAGATATTTGACTAGTAGTTTATCATTTAGGTAGAGCCCAGCAGAAGTCTAGATGGAATCAAGGAGGAGGAACAGTTAGATGGCAAAGATATCAACAGGCAAGACCAAAAGGAGGGGAGAGAAGAAGAAGAAGAAGAAGAAGAAGAAGAAGAAGAAGAAGAAGAAATGGAGTGTGGATTTTGTCTTTTCATGAAAGGAGGGGGCTGCAAGGATGAATTCATTGCTTGGGAGAAGTGTGTGGAAGAGGCAGAGAAGAACAAGGAAGACATTGTTGAAAAATGCTTCAAGGTTACAGATCTCATGAAGAAGTGCATGGATGCACATGCGGACTACTATGAGCCAATTTTGAGGGCCGAAAAGGCCATGGAAGAGGAAGCTGCTCAAACACTAGACCAAGAAGTTAAATCTGATACCACATCGGCAACTTCTCACGACTCGGATAAAAAGATTACATCTAACGCACCACCTTCCTAAAAGCTTTTTTCCTTGACAATCTCCATGAATTTTGACCTTTTACTTAACAAAGAAATAACATCTTTGATTTTTTATGTACCATGAAGGGATGAAATCACAACTACTGCATTACAAAGTTTTGTTATTGTGCATGCATGGTAATAACACTTTTTGGAGATGTACGATAAACTATGTTTTTATTTCGTAGATAGGATCAATTTGGTGAATTTGTTTTGGTATATCATGGAAGTATCATCATTGGTGAATCCATAATTGTGTCTAGCATAATGTGACTTTGGTACTACAAGAATCTTTTCTTAGTTTCCATGTCGTAATTTGGAGATTTTGATCAATTCTTGTTTTAATATATGTATATATATATTTATATACATTTTACTTTTATGAAAATCTTAAATATGAAAATCAGAAACATTTGTGGAAGAAATCTGCAATCACTTAATCTAGTGGTAAAGTTTTTTTTGTAGTTGTACGAAAGCTTGGGAATTCGATTTTTGCAGACATTTTATTTATTATAATTATATTATTGTATTATTATTTTTTTGAGTTCGTATTTCATGAAAGACATGAGAATCTATTTTACTTGGTGGTTTCATAGTTAAGTGTTTGTTATGATTATAATATATATTAAAAATCATTTCTAAAAAAAAATCTGATATTGTTTTATGTAAGTCACAGCATGTACAGGCTATTATGGTGGTATGTTTCAATTACTAATGAAGCATGTGCCAGCATTGTCTTAGTTTTTGAATAGTGGCTGATAAACTTGGACATATAGAGTACGCAAATAAAAAAATTTAATAGTCGTATACATGTAGCAACAACAATTGCTATTTAATCTTAGCAGCATCTTTGTAAAACCTCTCTCTAAGAAAGAACATTTATTTGTGACCATCAAGAAAGCAATGCGTCGTTTGCAGGAAAAAACAAAAAGATATACTTATTATTCAAATTGAACTAAAAACAATGCATATTCTTTGAGAATCTTCCTATTTTTCTGTTAAAAAAGGAAATTCAATATGGTGCTATAAGTGAATTCTGAAATTCCATTCCTAGAAATTGGAAAATGGAATCACGGTTGTCAAATTCCAAAAATCTAACTCAGAAGCCAAGTTTTTCTCATTATGCTTGTGCATTCCTTTATAAGAAAGGAGCATCAGTCCATGTACATCCTTTTTAATCCATACATGCGTGCATTATAGTTCAGCGTAAGGAAATGGTCGCCTTGAAATTTTGAACTTTAGCAGTGGATTGATGATGATATGCCCCTAGAAGAGGAGAAAATTCTGGTTGCTACACATAAGTATAAAAAAAGGGCAAAAAAAAGAGAGGTTCTAGAGTGAAAAAATGATATAATAGTAAAGCCAAGAAAATGTTGTAGGTTCTGAATTATTTTGAGACATGTGCATAAATAAATAACATTCAAATCTTCAAGAAACTACCACAGCTTAATTAGAGATTTCATAAGATAAAAAATGTACAAAATTAAAGCAATACCATGAAAATGCTTGCAACAGTGTAACCTGATATAACAATACTACGGTGGGTTGGTCAGTTAAATATAATAAGTGGATCAAACAACGAAGAAGCAAGAGCAAGTAGTATATATAGGAGCAGCAGTAGCTAAGATAAGTATGTTATTTGTGTGAATTGGTCGAGAAGAAGCAAGAGTCAATAGTATATACAGGAGCAACAGTAGCTAAGATAAGTATGTTATTTACGTGAATTGGTGAGAATTATGCTCTTGTAGTTGAGATCATCTTCAAATCAATCCGATATGTTATTTCTTATTTATTTCACTATTGTACTACAAACTTCTTATGCTTACTCTCTCAAATGAAGATCTAGGAAGCAATTTCTTATGAATTGGTATTAGAGTAGTCACATTTGGAGTGTGGGATGAAGGAACATATGTCACCACCAAGAGTGGAGGGAATGGACAAGCTATACCACTTGATGTTGAAGATGGACGCAAGGATGACAACTGTAGACACGAAGGGTGACACCAGGGTTGGGGCATTAGAACTTAGAATCCATGACGAAAGGGGCATCCATGACACACAAAAAAGTATCTGGAATAGCGAAAGGAGCATTTCAATATAGAGGACATGAACACAGTCATCAATGGAAGTAACTCTCTCAAAAATCTCAAGCTAGAGTTTCCTTTGTATGATGGGAGTGTAGATCCGAAGGAATTGAGTCATTATACAATAGAGCAATCACTTACATATCATCATATACCTAGCGATAGGTTACTATCGTATCTATCAGTTTGAGAGGAATGGCAACAATTTGGTCCAAGTTCAAGACGAAGACAAAGGAGCTAATGAAATGGAGAGATTTCATAGACAGAGCGATGGCAAAATTTGGCACCTGCTCAAAGACTATCAAAAAAGACTAATGAAAACTCAATCAAAAGGGAACAGTAATTGAGTGCCTGAATGGATTTGACACCCTATCTACCATTACATCGGTTTTGGATGATGTTGCACTAATCTCTTGTTTTGTTGGTGGATTGGGTGATGAAATTTGACTCAATTTTAAGTGTTTTCAGTCTACAAACCTAGCAATGGCTATATCACTAGTAAGTTACAGGAGCTAAGAGTTGTGGCAAAGAAAAAGCTGAATTCAAATGGGAATATGGGTCAATATTCAGATTCACATGGTAAATCAACTAATTGGGAGCACATAATGGAACTCCTGCTAGTGAAGGACAGACATCTAAAGGCAACAATGGAATTGGATAGGTCGTAAAACACACTCCATTTTCAAAGCTAGCAATAGAGGGAAAGCAAAAGTAAAGGGAGAACAATCTTTATTTCAAGTGTAAGGAGAAATGATACTTGAGACATGTCTGCAAGAATAGAAGATTGTTCTTAATACAAGGGTCTTAGTTAAATGAAGAAGGAGAACAAGAATGAACTGAATAAGTTGAGGAAGTAGCTAATGTTGAGGTAGGGGCTTTATAGATTTCCTCGCATGCATTAACATGCACTTTACATCTCAAGTGCTTAGGAACTTCGTAAGGAGACAAATATCAATGTTGATAGATCCTAGAAATACTCAAAATTTTGTAAGCTCTTAGTTGATTCAGTATACTAAAAACAACTTGTATTAAGTAAGAAGTCGAGGCTTATGGTGGCCTCAGGGGCATGCTAATGCATGAGCATAGATCGTTGCTTTTTCGTGCTAACGACTTGAGCACATGTCGCTCTTGTTGTGCTAATGTGCTTGAATGTAGTTTGCTCTTCTATTGCTTGTTTGATGGCTACCACCTCTCCTAAGCCTCTACTTCTCTTCTCACATACATTAAAGAAATTCCTTGTCCTCAAATATCTTTGATATGTCTAACAAGCACAACTAGAGCTTTCATCACGAATACATCTTCATATGCCTTTGAAGTGTTATTCAATAGAAACTGTTAGAAATATCTTTGTTTATTTTGATGATTACACCTGGGTATATTTTCATACAAATGAAATGACTGATAAAATTATTTGTTGTAACTCTATACTCAGAAAAAGGATTAAGTTATGTACGACAAAAATCATATATTCATACAGTTTTTCAGTTCATATCAAAAACGGCATACCGAAGAAATTTCGACATACTGTTTCAGACAGAAACAACATACCATAGGAGAAAAACGGCATACCGAATCAGAAGAAAACGGAACATGCGTTGGAATTCCGAAAAGCTGAGGAATCAAAGAAGAAAGCAGAAACGGCATACCGAGATAAAACGGCATACCGTTTCAGGAGAAATCGGCATACCGAAATAAAAACGGCATACCGAATTGCCCGTAAAGTGCAAACTGAAGATCTAAACGGCACACCGGAGGACAAAACAGCATACCAAAAGACTAGCCGTTTGTGACCGTTGTTGTAGTCGTTAGACATAATTTATGGAGGGCTCTTGGCTATAAATAGGACTCATTTATGCCTCCTTAAAGACACACCTTGACATACTTGTAATTCAATATTCCTTTAGTCATTTACTCTCCTCGCAAGCATACTGTAAAGCTACTGTTGTAATCAAGCATTGTGACAGAAAAATCTCAACTTGTAAAGCTTCAAGAAAGGGCTCTAGCTTCTCGGGGATAGAGAAGTGGGAAGAGCAAGAGAGGAGTTGGTGGAACTACCAACAAGTAAGTTCTCTATTATTTAAGAATAAGGGGAAAATTTCAAGAGGGTCTTAAGGAGTGGATTAGGCGGGTTGCCGAACCACTATAATTTGATTGTATCTTCAATTACTCTCATCCCCATCTTGTGCTTTTAATTCTGTTTACATCAAGTGTGCATGATAAGCACAAATTCATAAATCATATTGCTTATCATTTCTGATTATTGTTAAAATTGGATATAGTAATATTAAAAAGTAAAATTCTCTATTCACCCCCCCTCTAGAGAAGCCTTTCGATCCTACAATTGGTATCAAAGCGAGTTTCTAGGAATTAGATTAAAAATCTACTAGAATACATGGCTACTTCATCTTTTAACAATAATGTTATGGAGGGACAAAGTATCAACCGACCACCCTTCTTTGATGGTATAAATTACAGCTATTGGAAATGTAGAATGATAATATATTTAAAATCTATAAGTTTTGAATTGTGGGATGTTGTAATAAATGGGTTTAATTTAAATTCTACAT
>JAMKQA010248577.1:0-19564 GCA_024699735.1 Posidonia australis
GCTACCTACCGCGCGCGCCGCCGCGTCCTTGCCAGCAGCCTCCGCATCTTTGATTTCTGCAGATAGCGGGATAGGGGCGGAGGGAGGTAGGATTTAGGACACGGGAATAGTGTTAGTTATATATATATATATATATATATATATATTAACGGGTCCACGGGTCTGGGTTTTTTTAGACCCAGACCCGACCCAATAAGTGAGCGGGTCTAACGGGTCTGGGTCTACGGGTCCACGGGTTTGAAAATCAAGACCCAAACCCAGACCCAGCGGGTCCAGACCCACGGGTCTAGGTCTAGACCCGACCCATTGCCGCCCCTACATACGGGGGAAGAAAAAACCACTGCAAAACCTATTGAAAAGCACATTGATAGAGGTGGGGACTGTGGTGCACGTAGACAAGAGGGAGGTTGAGGAGGGCCAAAGAAGGCGAGTTGTAGGTTGGGTGCCTGGGGTGAGGACAACTAGCTTTTGATCTTGGGACGTGGGAGGCTGGAGGAAGGTGTGTTGCGGTGGTCGGGGTTGAGTTTGAGTCAGGTTCATCAGGGAGGAGGATGGCTACCAGAAGGGAAGAAAAGCCTCAAGTTGTTGGGGGGTTTACTACTCTTGGGTTTCTCTCCAATTCAGAATCTTTTTCCTCTCCCTCTCCTTCCTCTACGTGATGGATCTTTTCCAAAGTTCATGGGGGCTGGCTTCTCTTGGTTTCCTGCCTCAAACTCCCTCCCTCCCTCCCTCCCTCTCTCTCTCTCTCTCCCTCCCTCCCTCCCTCCCTCTCTCTCTCTCTCTCTGGGGGAAACTCAGATCTAGGGTTTATGGTGGCTTACTGCATGAAGGAGAAGGTTGTGGGCTAGAGGAAGAGAGGGGCTAGAGGAGATGGTGGATGACCAAGGAGGGGATTGAGTTGGGTTCCAATGTGGGATGGAGAATGGCTGCCGCTTCCCTCTTGGGTTTTCTCCCTCAAGTCCTCTCTATCTCTCTCTTTGTTTCTGGGTTCTTCTACTGCCTCCACGTCTCACTCCCGTTCAAAACTCTCCTCTCCTTCACATACGTGGGGGAGTGCTTAAATAGGGTTAGGGTTTGTATGGGGTACGCGGGATTTGGTTGGGTTTGTGTGAGTGGTGGAGATGGGTTTAAAGGGATAGGATTTGGGCTTAGGCATAGGAGATGTTAGGTGTGTTTTAAGGCTTGAATGAGTGGTGAGATGGGTTTAAAGGGGTAGGATTTGGGCTTAGGCATGAGAGATGATCGGTCTGTTTAGATTTGGGTTGAAGTGCTGAGATGGGTTTCATGAATAGGTTACGGTTTTTGGATGGAAGGCTGAGTTCTATGCTTGGGTTTTTGGTGGGCTTGGGCTTGTGATTTGGTGGATGAATTCAAGGAGTTTTGGTGGGTATGTGGTGTGAAATGAGTTCTAGAGCTGTTTTAGGGTATAAAACTAGTTTCAAGGGTTAGGTTTATTCTATCACAACTTGAGCATTCTTCTGGAAGAGTCCACCGACAAATGACAGTAAAATCGGGGTATCTACATTATGTAATTGTAATCTAGATAATCTGATGAATTAATATTTGTAGATACCCTGATTTTGCAGTCACGTGGCAGCAGGATCTTCTGGATGATGCTCTGATTGCGACCACCTAAACCCTAACTAAACCCTCAAGCCCACACAAGCCCAGTCAGCCCCACACCAGTCCACTCTAATCTAATCAAAGCAAGAAACAATAATTAAGAATTAAAATCAAACAAAATTCATTTAAAATACTTAAAATCCAAATTAAACAAACAAAAACCCTAATTAAATAAAATCCAATCTAAAACACTTGAAATCCAGATTAAATAAACAAAACCCTAGTTCAAGTCAAAATCAAATAAAATCCATTTCAACCATTTAAAATCCAATAAGTCAAGTGGAAACTCTAATTAAAGTCAAAATTAAATAAAACCCACTTAAAATCCAAGTAATAAAGTGAAAACCCTAATTAATCAAACAAAAACCCAAACTAAAACACAAAAACTACAATTAAACTCAAAATCCTAATTAAAGTCTAAAGCCCCTAAATTAAAATCCAAAACCCTAATCAAACCAAAAAACTTAATTAAAATCCAAAAACCTAATTGAATTCAAAATCTTAATTTAAATCCAAAGCCCTAAAATTAAAATAGTTAAAACCCTAAAAAACCCTAAACTAATTAAAACCCTAATTAAACAAAATCAAAAATTAAAGAACCAAAATCCTAAAATCCCTAAAAATCCCAAAACACAAAAAACCTAATTTAAAGAAAAAACCAACTAATTAAACCTTAAATCACAAAATCAGAAATTAAATTAAAAACATAAATAAAAAGCCTAAATTAAGACCACAAAACCCAATTAAAAAAACCTAAAATCAAAATCCTAAAAACCCTAAATATTCCAAAACAAAAACCCTAAAACACATGCCCAATCACAGGCCCAATAACCCATTTAATCTATAAATCAGAAAACTTTATAAAAGAGCAAAAATAATTCCGATGAGCCCATGATCTCCGGTGAGATTTCCAGCGACCAATCCCGACAATTCCGGTAGTTAATCCCAGAATCTTCGGTGTGCATCCTCTTCCCGCACGATCTCCGGGCTTTCCTCCTCCGCCGCGATCCCAATCCAACGGCAACTAGGCCTTGCGAGGAGGATCGATGGCGTGGAGGAAGCCTGTTGGAGTTTAAAACACCTGCCTCCAGCACTTGTAAACCCACCCCCCCTCCCCCCCAACGCGTGGAGGATCGACAAACCAAGCTTGGGGCATCTCCCCAGCACGTGTAAACCCACCTCCAGAACTTGGCTAGCCCACAAGACCATCGGGGCAACACTCCAATCGATTTTTCAGCCCAGAAGCCCCCTACCTCAGCAACCAGAGCGTCGCCGGAGCCCCACCGCTGCTACCGAAGACCGCTAGAACACTCATCCAAGTAATCCCTCCTCCCTTAACTTTCAATTCATGTTAATTTAGGGCCCGTAGAACCCTCCTAGGCCAACTGGTCGAAGTTGGTAGCCCTGTCTGCCTTCTCGTGCCTCTCCGATGGTGGGTTCACCACCTCCGGTGAGCCCATGGCCCCCTACGGTGGAGGGAGGTCTCTGAGGACCCCCTACCTTTGCCTCCTCCTCCTCCCAGAGCTCCCTTGCTCTGAGGGAGCTTCTTTGGCCTCTTGTGGACTCAGAGGCACCCTACCGTCACCACTACCCCGTCGACTGCCGACCGCCGTCAAGGAGATGTTGGAGCTCACCGGACGCCCCCGCTCCGCACCGCTGCATCAAAGAGCTTCGTCGTGCCTCCACAAGTCCCTCCAAACGCCTGCGTCGCTGTTCCAGGCCCCAGAGCATCATCCCCATCGCCGTCACGATCACCGTCGGAGCCCGTGAAGGGGGGAACACCCCAGGGCGTTCCAGCCTTGCCAAAGTCTCCCCGCAGCCTCGCCGTGTAGCCCCGAAGCCCCTCCGACCTCCACCGTGTTGAGCCACCGCCTCTAGATGCACCTCCATGGAAGTCCCCATCGCCGGAGAAGAATGCCAGCAAGGGGGATTGATGGCGTGTTCCAATCATTGGGAGCTCTATCACAACCGTCAGATCCTTCCCCCATCTCTTCCTCCTGCTTCCCCTATCTCTAATTTCCAATCAGTCACCGGGAGGGGCTTAGATGAGCCCCAATCAATCACTGGGAGGGGCTTGGATCTTCGAATCGTCAGCAATGATTGTTGGTGTTAATCTTTTTTTTATTTTAAAAACCCTCTTATTTAAATTATTTTCATCTGAATCCTTTGTCATTACGTTTGAGTCCAGTCATTTTTGTTTAAGTCCCTGCAGTTTTAAATAATGTTTTGTTTCTTTATTATTCTTGTAAATATTGCATTCTTTATCATGTTTCTTTTAACTTTTATTTTCAGTCCTGTTTATGCATGTTTTATCATGCTTAGGTCCCTATTTTCATATTTTCTTTACATTTAAGTCCTTATCTTTTGCATTAAGCCCCCAGAGCTTTTAAAAATGATTCTTCTTTGTGCATTTTGCATTCTAGACCCTAAGAAACTTCATAATTGCACTAACTAGCATAAGAGCCCAATTTTTATCACATTCAGGCCCTGAAATTTTGCATAGGTCCCTGAGTCCTTAATAAATAATTCCTGAACACAGAGAATTTGCATATAGACCCTTTGTTTAACTTTAAATCCATCATTTAAGGTTTTAAATGTTTTCTTGCATATTTTTGATGTTTTTCACTTGTTGCATTTCAAATTTTGCATTTAATCATAGATTCCATTTAAAAATCATGTTTTCATTGTGAATTGCCCTTTAGTTTCACATTTAATCACATTTGCACTTATATGTGAATTTTGCACTTTAGACCCTAAGTTTTCAGGAAATTATCCAAGTGCAATTTTCACACATCTCAATGCCACATTGTCATTTGATCCATCATCTGCACACTAGAATAGAAATCACTGAATATATTTTGATCTATATTGTCATCCTTTCGTGAATTTTGCATTTCAGTCCTCATGTTTGTCCTTTACTATGGTTACATCATTTTATGATTTTTAAGATCTTATCCTTTCTCATTCTCTCACAAATAACATTTTTTTGACATTTGACACACATTTTGACATGTCGCAAGTCATGCATCATCCCCATACATGCATTTATCATACTTGGCCATTAAAATGACCAAATTGCCCTTATGCCACTAATTCATGCACATGCATCTTAGTTTTTGCACTCAACCTTGCATAATCCTTGTCCAAGTCATCCCTTAACACTTTTTACACATTTAGGCACTTATTCATGCATTTCATATAGTTTTCATCACCTTTGCGCATCGGTCCTTCCTTTTAAAGTGGGTTTGCACCTTATGTGTTTCTTTCTTGGATTTTTCTTCACTTTGTTTTCGAAGTCCCTCATCCGACATTCGATTTGGTTCTCTTTACTCCTACGTTTCAGGTTTTCCGATTTGATTTGGATTTGATCGCTTAAGGGTGTATACGAACTGACCAAAAGGCCCACACTGACCCATTTGCAGATTATTTCTCCTTTCTGATTTTCACGACTTTTCCATAATTCTGAAGACTTGGGTTGACCCCATTTTTTTTATCTTTTGATATCAGTATGATTTTTCGAGGCGTTCTTTCCAAAAACATCGTCATTTTATGTGAATTTCTTCACATGTCAGTGTTTGCCCGTTTTGCGTGGACTTCTTCGCAATGTTTCCATCTTGATTTTCGTAATGTTTTTTATGATTTTGTTGACCTAAGTTGTTCGCCTTATTGATTTCCTTGAGGCTTGTGTGGTTTTTCGAGCCATTCTCGCCAAAAACCTTGTCATTTTTTGTGATTTTTTTTGTCGTATCGTATTTTGCGATTTCGTCATTCCATGTTGATTTCTTCGCTGTTTTCGCATACCATCTTGCACATCCATCTAGTGTTGTCTTGGCATTCACATTAGCATGTTTAGAACACGATCTAGGCTTAGCAAGCATTCATCCATCCTTTAGCAAGCTAATTAGACTAGAAAGACTGAGTTTCTCAGGCATGTGGGGGTGCCTAATACCTTCCCTGCGCGTAATAGGAATCCTTACCCATCCTCTAGTTAGCAGACATCTGGCCTTCACATTTGCATCTCATACATTCCATCTTTTGTGGTTTTCCTCGTCTTTCCCTTAAAAGACTAGGTGGTGACTCCTTTTCTCTTTTTGTTTTACCCTATCTTGCGCCTTCACCATCTTGGCGTAGCTGTGATCTCCTCCCTCTGGCACAACTTCGCGCCAGACCCCCGGGTTGGCATGGTCACAGAATTGGTGACTCTGCTGGAGAGAAACAGATTCCGACTTTCAGGTTAGTCTTTTTGCTTGCTTGCTGAGGCTTGGGCTTCAGGGGTTTGATTGTTGCTTTGTTTGTGATTGTTTGTTTACTTAGCATGCTTTTTTGCACTTTCTTCCACACTTGCTCTGTCACTGCACTTGCATGCCACATGCTTTGCTTTTTGATATGACAAATGTTTTTCTTTGCACAATCATGATGACACGACACTTACACATGCCATGATCATGCCTTTTGCTTGTTGTTTGCTTACTTGCTTGCCTTATTTGTGTGTTTTCTTCCCCTTTTCGCACTTGACATGCCTAGGAGAGTAGAGACAAGTTTGTTTCCCCCTTCTGGTTAAAATAAAAAGCAGAAACTCAGAGAACAATTAATAAGGCAAAACTAAAGACCAATTCAAACTCTCCCCCTAGTTAATAAAATGCAAGTAAAAAACACAAAAGCATATTGCATGATTGATCATAGAGGGCATGCATCTTCTCTCCTAAGTCCACCTACAATCCGCGAAGGGCAATTCTAGTAACCCGTTCTATAGCTTTGGCGTAGGACGTATTGCTAGTTTGTCCCCCTTGTCCGAGGTCGTGTCAGTGTTAGTAGTGAGTACAATTCCATGCTACTGCAGGAGACAAGGCCACCAACGCACCACCCGTTCACTGCCTGCACTTTGGCCAGGATTTAGAGCGAGGACCTTTACTTTCTAGCCTGAGTCAGAGACCTATTTACCCATGTGTGATCCCGGAGTATACGACCTTCTAGGAAACACTTAGTTGGTGAGAGAGAGCATGTTAGTTGCATCCATGTGCATAAATGCCATTCACGCCACCATAACAAACTGCATTTTGTTGCTGGTTCTAACACCAGTAGTTTCTTTTTCCTTAGGTAGAGCGTGAGTTCCTTAGCCACTGCTCAAGCGTTCCTGCCTTGGCCCCCTGTATGCGATGCTTCATGACTGACCGTCTTTTCCTGAGTTATTCGTCACTTTGACGATAGCTCGTCCTAGGATTCATCCCCTTGTTTGCCACCGTAGCCCGGTTCTCACCCGTTCCCACTTAGCTATGGCCCAGTGCACTAGCGAGTCTCTTTCTACCGCTGTTGCTCAGGAGGGCACTCCATTTTCAGTCCCTCCTACCCATGCTGTCTCTTCAGCTGTGTACTCTGTCCCCTTCGTGCATCATGGAGATTCTGTCCCCTACCCTCTAGGACATCCACTAACCTTGGCCAGTCTGGAGCCAGGCATTGACTCTATCTCAGTGACCCCAGCTCAGGTTCCAGATGTATTACTGATGACCTCACTTCCTTAGGGTTCTTTCTCTTTTAGTACTCTGCCCACTATGGCAACAGCTCTTGCAGATTCCTAGCCCTTAGGGCAGCCTATATCCGTCCCGCCTTTGACCTCCGAACCTTTGACTGTGCCATCCCTCGGTGTCCTTGAGGGATCTCCTATTGCACAGGTAGAGTATATGTTGGCCCTCGCTCAGAAGATCATAGGCATGGCCTTTGCTATCCAGTCTACTATAGACCCCACTGTTCCTGAGGCTCCTCGGCAGCTTGCTCTGGTGTTCCAAGCATCACCTTCTGCACCACCACCTCAGCCCTCACCCCAGCTCCTCACTGCACCCACATTAGGTATGACACCACTACCCCAGGCACACCACCTCACTACACAGCATCCTACTCTGGCATCTGGTGGCCAGCCCCTCGGTTTGGCTGGAGTACAACATCCTTAGAGCCTGCAATCTGGTACCGTACCGCTGCAGCAGCTCTTACTCCCACACTCTGCACCCACTGCCACAAAACTCTCCACTCATCCTCCTTTTACACACCATTAGGTCCAGGCACCTTCATTTCCACAATCACACCCAGCACTTTTGCACGGATATGCTGGCCATCATGCTGCGACACCAGGTGGAATGATGGTGGACCTAGAGGAGCACTTAGGTGCGACCCACACAGCAAATGTGGTCGTTCCCCCTGCTGCATCCCCCTCTTCAGTAACAGCTCTAGATACCCTCCATGCTAGGGTGGGTGACCTAGAGAGAGCACTTTGACAAGTGCAGGGAGGCCATTGCCAGCCCAACGGATTCCGGGACCTCTGTTATTTCCCGGAGGCGACACTCCCACAGCATTTCTAAATCCCAAACTTCGAGAAATATATCGGTAAGGGTTGCCCCATTTCACATCTTAGGGCATATTACGGAGATCTCGCTCAACTCCAAACTGACAATAGGCTGCTTATCTGTCTCTTCTAGAAGAGTCTCACTGATCCAACCATCAAGTGGTTCACGTCACTTGACATAGGCTCGATCAAGACTTGGAACGACCTTTCACAGGCGTTCATGGATCAATATGCTTTTAATCTTGACTTGATCCCAAAGAGGGAGGACCTTGTCGCCACAAAACCGAAGCCCCAAGAGCTGTTTGGGGAGTACATCGGCCACTAGCTCGCCCTTGCATCACAAGTGAGAGATAGACCCTTCGACGATGAGTCTATCGAGATCATTATTCGAGGTGCACAACCAGATGTTGGGGCTCTATTGAGCATTCAACCCATCACAACTTTTGCATCACTGGTTTGGCCTGGCACTCGCGTGGAGAGTTCGTTGAAAGGTGGGAACTTCATTGCCCTCTCTACGTTCGCTAAGCAGGTCACTGCTTTTTCTAGTAGTTTCAACAACACTGTCAACACCAACAATGGCAAAAGGGCAGCCGTCGCTTTCATCAAGCCTTCGGCGAGGCCTACTAGAGTAGAGAGCTAGCTTGACCTGAACCAATTAGCAGCTGCACCTAGCTCTCCACACACCACATACACGCACTCCACCTTCAAACCGGTGCGTCACGTCCCACCAGCTCAACAAGGACAACAACCTAGACAAAGGCGTGGTCGTCGCACAGAAAGTGACTTCAAACTGCTCGATAGACCACTGAGTGTCCTCTTCCCTCAGATTGTGTCACTTCGGCGACTCCCAGATCCTTGTCTGCCACTAACCCGCTTCCAAGGTGGTATGATGCAAATGCGTACTACGATTATCATCAAGCTCCGAGACATTCAACTGATAATTGCCACTCTCCGGGATGTTGTCCAAAATTTGATCAACAAAGGAGCTATTGTCATCAACACCCAGGAAGCACGCACTGCACCTGCACCACCACCTCCACGTGCACAAGCACCACCTGCATATCCCAACCTTATTAACCAGCCCATGACTGCGTATAACAACTCAGCAGCCGCTGGGGCCTTAGGAATCCATTTCCTCTCTGCTTCTGGGTCTACAACATCTGTGGTAGACCCCTCTGATCTGATCTATACTGTGGGTGAGCCCTCCCGTACTCATTTTATCATCTGATTCATGCCGGTTCTGAGTCAGCAGTCCACATGATACGGCTGACCGCGAGGGCGGAGCGTACCGCCACACTGTTGACCGTGCACTCTGGGTCACCCATTTGCCTACTCATCTTGTCCAACCTCTTGCCTAAAATCCTGTCCAATCTCTTATCTATCCTCTTGCCTAGAATCCTATCCAATCTCTTGTCCAACCTCTTGCCCAGAATCCTGTCCAACCTCCAGTCCAAACTCTTGCCTAGAATCCTGTGCAACCTCCAGTCCAACCTCTTGCCTAGAATCTATTCAACCTTTTGCCTAGAATCCTATCCAATCTCTAGTCGAACATCTTGCCTAGTATCCTGTCCAACCTCCATTCCAGCATCTTATCTAGCCTCTTTCTCAGCTTCCTATCCATCATCCTGTCTAGCCAAACCCCCTCGTTAGCCAGCCCCTCAATCGTTTAGGATGGTCCCTTGTTTAATCCCTACCTCTTCGACCAGGCAGGAGCAGTCCTCTGCCGACATCACATCTCAACTGAAGAAGGTTAAGGCTGATATCTCCATTTAGGATTTCATCCATACTTGTGCGGAGCATCGAGAGGCCTTCCTCAGGATCTTTCAGGATGTTCAAGTCTACCCCACCATAGAACCGTCCGCTTTTGAGAATATGGTGGGCATGATCATAGAGCCTTATGTCATTTCTTTCTCCAATGAGGAATTGCCTTCAACAGGAGTTAATCATAACCAACCCCTGTTCATTACAGTGCAATATCAAAGCTTCTGAATTCCCCTCACTCTGGTGGATAACGGCATGGGCCTTAACATCTGCCATTTGCGCACAACAAACAAAATCAGATTCAAAGCTAAGGATATCATACCAGCTACGAAGGGAATGATGGCTTTCGATAACACACATCATGACGCGCTAGGGATGCTGGTTATTCCTCTCACCATAGGGCCTGTAGTCTTCGATGTTGAATTCTATATTGTGGATCTGGAACCCTCTTTCAATCTTCTGCTTGGGTGCCCTTGGTTGCACAAGCATCAGGTGATCCCTTCGACCCTTTACCGCATGGTTAATTTCTGTTAGGGCAACGACGTAGTTGTTGTCATGGCGGAAGATCTTGATAAAGAAAAGGTCGAGTTGGTCTCCGCTGTCTCCCTCCAGACCGTCCACTTCAACTCTAAACCATCCGATGTGTTTTGGGTCAACAATTCCGAGCCAGTCAATTGCATTCCGGCCCTCGAGCATGTCAGTTACCTGACCGTTTGTGGCAATCCTTGTCGGATGATCGGAAAAGTGTGTCGCAAATGGGGATACAAGAAAGGAACACCACTCATGTGACACAGCCAAGGAATCTTCGAGCCCATCCAGGCGGAAGAAAAACGAGAGTTCAAGGGACCATACTATGAGCAACAGTCGCACAAAGATGGATAGCCGTGCACCAGAAGGTACAATGAGATTTTTATACCATCGGACCTCACTAATTTTTTCAGCGTAGGGATACTTGCTCCCAATCAGAGCCAGGCCACTATAGAAAAGAGCCAACGTCAGATGGGGCAACCAAAGCAACAGTCACCGCTCCAATAGCGAGCCCTGCAGTGATAGTCCTACAAGCCATCGTGTCAGCAGAGCCATAAGTGCAGTCCCACCAGGCTTGGGAAACATCAATCTCACAGTCCAGATAAGTCAGCGATAGAGCAGAGTGTTGCCCAATATTTTGATTACACCGTGAAAGAGGATGAGACAGTCAGCAAGCAATTCAATCAAATGAGTAAGTCAATGACCTAGAACTACTGTCTCAAGTGTAATTATCTGTATGGGTCGAAGACGCAGCCGAGGATCTAGGGCTAAGGAAAGGTAAAGCTAGGGTGTCAGAATCAGAGCCAATAGCCACCATCAACAGCCGGACCACTCATCCATCATGGTCCTAACCGAGTCGCAGTCAGAATCCACTAGACCATTAGAGTTAATCTCTTTGGAGCCAGGGGACGGGTCTAGATGGTACATGCAGTTGAAGCCTAACCTTAAGCAAGGTGAGGGTTAAAGGACGGGACCCTAAGTTAAACTCAGGAGGAAAGTCGGGCGGCATTATTCCTATCAGTCAACAGCAGGACAACCAGCATCACTTCTTTGTACATACTACAAAAAAGGTCAGAAAAATGAAAAAGAAGCACCAGAGGCCGAAGCAACAAATCAACCCGGTTAGTCACCAGACCCCACGATCCAAGAGTCAGTGGTCATTCACCAAAGTCAGTGTGACCGTGATGAGGAACCATCAAATGTAGAAATCAGGGTACATTCTCTCCTTCGACGTTGCCAATCCAACCTTCAAAGAAGAAACCCTGGCAAAGCTCATCGCACATGAATAAGAGGATGATGACATGGAAGATGGCGGGACACCTGAATCCCAAGTTCACAACAATGATCCAGAGGGGCCAAATTCACATCAGGTGATCCGGTTTGCGAGCCCTACCTCTCCCTAACAATCGAGGCAAATTCAGACCTAACTGGTAGGGTCCTTACATCATCAAGCAAGTCTATTTGAGAAGCACAACAATCCTCGAAGACATGGACAACGTCGAGCTGCCTGAGCTAGTCAACACATGTTTTGCTAAAGAAATACCAATGAGAAAAAGGTGTGTATCCTCACCTTGCAAAGTATCCTTTTGCACATCGTGCATCATCCACTACTCCATCATGCATGCATATTTCTAAAATAAAGGCAATCCAAGTGCATCTAATCCATAGCATCTGCATTTTTACTTTCATGAACATCAACAACTCAAGCATATCAATACCTGTATGCATCTATGCATAAAAGCATCAACATCACATCCCGATGACAAAAATCGGAATAGCTAGCCTACTTGAGAAGGGTTTATACCTCTTTAGTTGATACTACCTAGACATTTTAGCGAGCGAGGGAGCCACCACCCTACCATGGTTAGGCGAAATGTCCAAACTCCCATGGAGACTTACACCTCCAGAGCGAGATAAAATGCTAGGAGCGAGCATGAGTGTGAGCCAAATAAAAAATAAACATATCCACAAGGACACAAAAGAAATAAGGGGACAAAAGTTGAAGATAGAAGCTAGCCCTAAGAAAGAGAGGCAAGTAGGCCAGCTCTACCCCTATCACTTACCTTGGGGAGGAGTCGAAGCAAGCATCCAAAACTCCGAGCGACCAAAGAGACTAGCCACCCCTGACATACAATGCCAACAACCCTCTCCAAATCCAAATATCCATTACCCCCAAGCAAGGGTTAGAGCGAGCCTACAAGCCTAAAAGGGAGAAAAGAAATAAGCCAAAAGTCAAAAAAGTAGGTCTAAGTCCCCAAGAGTTTGGCAAGGAGTCCAACTTACTGAATCATCCGTCCCGAAGAGCCACCAACAACCTAGAAGTCTGGGTAGTGTCTTGTGAATCGAGGTCTTCTCCTCTTCTCATAACAGGCATCATTAGCATTCCAAATCCTGAGGGATGATACAACACAACACCATCATTCTTGCGTGCATTATTGCTTGTCCACTTTGCAAGGTCTCACTGGGTCCTAAACTAGGGGCATGTCAGCTGCTCCTTGGTCAAAGACCTGGTAGAGGATACCGTACACCAAGGGCATGTCAACTGCCGTGTTGTGATAACCTTCCTTGTCAAACAGGGGCATGTCAGCTGTCCTGTTGGTTGACACTTCTTGGGACAGTATCTTCATCCAGAACATGTTGTCTACTCTATAGCTCGAGCACAGAAACGAGGATAACAATAGCCATAAGACTTTAAGGTCAAAGCAAAGTTGGAATGTCAGTACTCTCCTAGTCAACAGGCGAGAGCATATTCGACAGTCCAATGCCAAAGTCAAACTCCCAAGAAGTCAGTCAGCGACACGACAGCAAGCCCAGAGTTGTCAGGAATCATCCAGCAAGTTTGTCTTATTCGAGGAAGAAACAATGCCCTCGTGAAGCCTTTATCTAACTGAGTGCCAAGTATCAGTACAGAATCAGAGCAACAGTTTATCGAGATCGACCATCATCGTCCTACAACATCAATAGCATCAAGCGAGCAAGCAAAGCAGTCGTAGTTCAGGGTGTGCTTACAAGCAAGTGTTTCCT
Source organism: Posidonia australis (assembly GCA_024699735.1). Taxonomy (NCBI): domain Eukaryota; kingdom Viridiplantae; phylum Streptophyta; class Magnoliopsida; order Alismatales; family Posidoniaceae; genus Posidonia; species Posidonia australis. The sequence continues at coordinate 13,271 of JAMKQA010248577.1, forward strand.
GGTAGATCGCCGTTGGCTAAACTAGCTATCCAGACCCCCAGTTTTCTTTTGTTCCATTCTTTTAGCGACATCCTTAGCGTTCTAGGGGCATGTCAGCTGCCTTTTGGTATTATCCACCAGTTACCAGGGGCATGTTAGCTGCCTTTTGGTATTATCCTTTTGTTACTAGGGGCATGTCAGCTGCCTTTTAGTATTATCCTCCTGTTACCAGGGGCATGTCAACTGCCTTTTGGTATTATTCTCTTGATATCAGTATCTCGTCAGCTACCCTCTTTGGGTATCCTACCTTTCAAATTGTCACCGACTGTTTCTCGATTGACTAGTTCGTTTATCCTTCTTTTTCGAACCGTTACCGACTGCTTCTTGGTTGACTAGTTCGTCTACCCTGCTTTCCAAACCGTCACCGACTGCTTCTCAGTTGACTAGTTCGATATCCTACCTTTCGAATTGTCACTAACTGCTTCTCGGTTGATTAGTTCGTCTATTCTTCCTTACAAACTGTCACCGACTGCTTCTCGGCTGACTAGTTCGATATCCTGCCTTTCGAAATGTCACCAACAGCTTCTCGATTGACTAGTTTAGTATGTTGCCTTTCGAACCGTCACCGACAGCTTTTCGGTTGACTAGTTTGTCTATCCTGCCTTTCGAACCGTCACCGACTGCTTCTCGGTTGACTAGTTCGTCTATCTTGCCTTTCAAACCATCACCGACTGCTTCTCGGTTGACTAGTTCATTTATCCTCTTTTTGAACCGTCACCGACTACTTCTCGGTTGACTAGTTCGTTTATCGTCTTTTCGAACTATCACCTACTGCTTCTCGGTTGACTAGTTCGTTTATCCTACTTTCTGAACCATCACCGACTGCTTCTCGGTTGACTAGTTTGGTATCCTGCCTTTTGAACCGTCATCGACAGCTTTTTGGTTGGCATGTTCATCTATCTTCTTTTCGAACCGTCACTGACAGCTTCTCGTTTGGCGAGTTCGTCAATCCGCCTTTCAAACCATCACCGACAACCTCTCGGTGGGCGTGTTCGTCTATCCGCCTTTCGAACTACGACCGACTGCTTCTCGGTTAACTAGTTCATCTATCTTGCTTTCCGTACTGTCACCGACTGCTTCTCGGTTGACTAGTTCGGTATCCTGCCTTTTGAACCGTCACCGACTGCTTCTCGGTTGACTAGTTCGGTATGTTGCCTTTCGAATCGTCACCGACTGTTTCTCGGTTGACTAGTTCGTCTGTCCTACCTTTCGAACCGTCACCGACTACTTCTTGGTTGACTAGTCGTTTATCCTTTTTTTGAACCGTCGCCAACTGCTTCTCGGTTGACTAGTTTGTTTATCCACTTTTCAAACTGTCACTGATTGCTTCTCGGTTGACTAGTTCGTCTATCCTACTTTCCTTACCGTCACCAGCTACTTTTCAATTGACTAGTTCAGTATCCAGACATTTGAACCGTCATCGACAGCTTCTCGGTTGGCGTGTTTGTCTATCCTCCTTCCGAACCATCACCGACAGCTTCTCGTTTGGTGTGTTCGTCAATCCACCTTTCGAATTATCATCGACAACCTCTCGGTCGACGTGTTCATCTATCCGCCTTTCAAACTATCATCGACTGCTTCTCGGTTAACTACTTCATCTATCCTGCTTTCTGTACCGTCACTGACTACTTCTCGGTTGACTAGTTCAATATCCTACCTTTCGAACAGTCACTGACTGCTTCTCGGTTAACTAGTTCGTCTATCCTGCTCTCAGAACCATCACCGACTGCTTCTCGGTTGACTAATTTGGTATCCTACCTTTCAAACTGTCTCCGATTGCTTCTTGGTTGACTAGTTCGTCTATCTTGCTTTCCGTACCATCATCGATTGCTTCTCGGTTGACTAGTTCGGTATGTTGCCTTTCGAACAGTCATTGACTACTTCTCGGTTAACTAGTTTGTCTATCCTGCCTTTTGAATCGTTACCGACTGCTTCTCGGTTGACTAGTTTGTCTATCCTACCTTTCAAACCGTCACCGACTACTTCTCGGTTGAGTAGTTCGTCTATCCTACTTTCCGAACCGTCACTAACTGCTTCTCGGTTGACAAGTTGTCTTATCCAGCCTTTCAAACCGTCACCGACTGCTTCTCGATTGACTACTTCGTTTATCCTGCTTTCCAAACTGTCGTCAATTGCTTCTCGGTTGACTAGTTGGATATCCTACCTTTTCAACCGTCATCGACTACTTCTTGGTTGACTGGTTCATTTATCCTCTTTTCGAATCGTTATTGACTGCTTCTCGGTTGGCGTGTTCGTCTATCTCATTTTCTGAATCGTCATCGATAGCTTCTCGTTTGACGTGTTAGTCCATCATCCTTCCAAACCGTCATTGGTTGCTTCCTAGTCGACAAGTTCGTCTTTCCCTACTTCTTGGTTGTTGAATTCTCTTATCTTGCTTTTCGACCCGTCACCTGCTACTTCTCGGTTGACGAATTTGTTTTCTAGCCATCCAGACTATCATCGACTACTTCTTGGTTGATAGGTTTGCTACCCTGCTTTGTTTGCCGCTACCAGGCGTTTTTCCAGATGTTGTGTTGAACTCATCATCGGGCTGATAGCCTTAATTATCCAGTAATGAGTCCGTCAACTCACCATCAGGCTGATAACCCTAACTATCCGGCATTGAGTCTGTCAACTCATAATAGGGCTGATAACCCAAACTATCCGATCGTTAAGTCCGTCAAATTATCATACTTTGTCCCTCAGTTTGCAAGCCTTATAGTCTTACCTAGTGCCCCTTTCCTCGGGCTGATAACCCTAACAATCCGGCGATGAGTCCGTCAACTCACCATTGGACTGATACCCCGAACTATCCGGTTAACAACCGTCATCTTGTCAGGAGCGGGCTAATAGCCCTAACTATCCGGATGATAACCATCACCCTATCAGGAGTGGGCTGATACCCCCAAACTATCCAGTTGACATCCGTCAACAGTCTATCCTCGATCAGCAAGTCCAATATCTTGCCATGCATCCTCCAGGGCCGAAAGGTCCATCATTTGCCGAGTTTCCCCCTATCGTGCGGCGAGCTCGATAGTCTTGTCGAGGCATCCCTCGGCACGAGTCGGGAAATCCCTCACGTCCCCTCCGTGAGCTCATGGGCTACCCACTCATCACTAGCATCGTCTTCGTGCATCAGCATCACCCTCATGCATGACCCGGCATCAAGGTCATCCTTTGCATCAGCATCATGCATGGACCACGAGTCATGACTTTTCGATGCATCCGCCGAATAAGTGGCTCATAGCCCCATAGCAAATACAACTCTCCTGCAGACTCAGGTGGGGTGTCTTGTCAACCCTAAGCATCGGTCTTGATTCCCTCGACCTCGCTCAGGAAGGGGCATCTATAGACACCCCGGTTTCGCAGTCACTTGGCAGTAGACTCCTCTAGATGATACTCTAATTGCGACCACCTAAACCCTAGCTAATGCCTCTAGCCCACACAAGCCCAGTCAGTCCCACACCAGTTCACTCTAACTTAATCAAAGTAAGAAACAATAATTAAGAATTAAAACCAAACAAAATTCATTTAAAATACTTAAAATCCAAATTAAACAAACAAAAACCCTAATTAAACAAAATCCACTCTAAAACACTTGAAATCCAGATCAAATAAAAAAAAACCCTATTTCAAGTCAAAATCAAATAAAATCCATTTCAACCATTTAAAATCCAATAAGTCAAGTGGAAACCCTAACTAAAGTCAAAATTAAATAAAACCCACTTAAAATCCAAGTAATAAAGGGAAAACCCAAATTAATCAAATAAAAACCCTAACTAAAACACAAAAACCATAATTAAACTCAAAATCCTAATTAACTAAACCCAAAACCCTATTTAAAGTATAAAACCCCTAAATTAAAATCCAAAACCCTAATCAAACCAAAAAACCCTAATTAAAATCCAAAAACCAAATTGAATTCAAAATCTTAATTTAAATCCAAAACCCTAAAGTTAAAATAGTTAAAACCCTAAAATAATTAAAACCCTAATTTTAAAACCCTAATTAAACAAAATCAAAAATTAAAGAACCAAAATCCTAAAATCCCTAAAAATCCCAAAACACAAAAAACCTAATTTAAAGAAAAAACCAACTAATTAAACCTTAAATCACAAAATCAAAAATTTAATTAAAAACATAAAACATAAATAAAAAGCCTAAATTAAAACTACAAAACCCAATTAAAAAAACTTAAAATCAAAACCCTAAAAACCTTAAAAAATTCCAAAACAAAAACCCTAAAACACAGGCCCAATCGTAGGCCCAATAACCCATTTAATCCATAAATTAGAAAACTTTATGAAAGAGCAAAAATAATTCCAACGAGCCCATGATCTCCGGCGAGATTTCCGACGACCAATCCCGACAATTCTGGCAGTCAATCCCAGAATCTCCGGTGCTGTAACGCCCTGCTCCCGGGTACGTTATCAAAACACAGTATCACTAGCATAATTACACAAAATTACAGAACAATAGGATTGTATCTAAGGCTCACCTTCAAGATCTCGATGTACGGCTAGAAGCTCCAATTCCTACACCGGAACCTGGCTGCACGCGGTCTGCACCTGAAAACCAAAAGCACGCGTGAATGACATCTAAGTCACCCAGTACGCGCCCCCAAAACACACAACTACAAACAAAACTCGGCAAAACCAAAAGAAACCTGTTTCCTATCATTTTGCAAAACTTGGTTTTCTCCTTTGAAAATCATTTTCTTTTAATAAATAATCCCTTGGGAATTCAATCCCAAAACCAAAACCTTTTCTTTCACAAACATTTGGAAATTCTTTCCAAAACCACTTTTTCTTTCAAAAATTCCTTTCAAAACCCTTTTTGGAATTCATTTTCTTTTCCAAAACCATTTCCATTTTTCAATATTGGGGATTCTTCCCAAAACACACTTTCTAACCAGATCCAGCCTAAAACACAATACCCCACTGGGCTCAAAACCAAAACACAAATACTGGCTGGCAACTGGTTAAAACACCATCATTCCTTTCAGGATTCTAGGACCATTTCACAAGTCCAATCCTGACCACACACATTTCTCTTTCATTATTTATTTCCACTTTCATTAATATTGTTACCTTGATCAGGGGTAACCAAGCACACAAGCAGTAGATGAGGACATCCTTCCCCAGCCTCCCTGCACTGCCGCGATGAGATTCCCCGTGCGGGATATCATCGCCCCGGCCAACAGGCCTCACATTTCCTGTTCCTCACAGGAGCACGGAGATACGTCTCTGGTGATGCCCTAGTCGGTGACCCGAACAACTAGGTCCAATGACCCAGGCTCAGCCTACACCGTTGTGAGCTCGGTGACCCGAACAACTAGGTATAACTACCCAAGCTCAGCCTACACCGGCGGTGACCCGAACAACTAGGCTCAAAGGCCCAGGCTCAGCCTACACCGTCTTCTAACTCGCGAACCACAGTCTTTTCCATCACACATCATTACTGTTTCAAACTCTTTTTAGTTTTGAAAACCATTTCCATTCATTTTGTTGTAGGACTCTGTTCCTTGCAACACACAACCCTCCACTGGGGTCAACACACCGGCTATCACAGCCAACAATTGGGTCTCATGCTCAGAAACCACACAAAACCATCTTTTAAATCATCAAAAGATTAAACAACCCAGGGCAAAAATCGACATACCGATTCTCAAAACGGTATGCCGTTTTTCCCTGATTCGGCACACTGTTTCCCAAACAGTATGCTGAATCTCTGTCAGATTTCTCAAACAGAGAAAAATGGTCGATCGAAATCCACCGGTCGACCAAGGCCACAAGCCCTGATCTGCCGCTGGGAGCAAAAACGATATGCCGTTTTCTGCTGTTGCAGAAATCTCCGCAGCCACTGTCCTCCTTTTCTTCCCCAAGTGGGAGTAAGAATCGGACCCCTCTACAAAAAGCCATAAAATCTCATTAAAACATGGGGTGTAGACTCTCAAGTCTACTTCAAAACCCCCCAAATCAAACACAAATCCACTAAGCATGCTGCTCTAACGAAAATCATCAAGACATAGAGCTCAGAAATGAACACTGTAGCATGCTTCTCATTCATCCATAAAAATCACACGAAAAACCCACAAATCAACATGATAGCATCATAAACATGCTGATCCAAACATCCTCAATCACATACCAATTTATCTACAATTTCCATGCATTTAACATGATTTCCATGCCTTTAAATCAACTGTAAAACCCTAAATAGAAAGGAAGAAGGAGAAGGGGTTGCGTACCTCCG
>JAMKQA010248578.1:0-20954 GCA_024699735.1 Posidonia australis
TCCAAAGTCTATGTTGTTTCTTTTTTGCTCGCACTCTCACTTATGCCCTAACATTTTTTCTCCCTCTGGAGGTGTAGGTCCCTTAGGAATTTGTACATTTCGCCCATTTTCCCGTGGATAGTCACTCCCTCACTCCCTAGGTCACACAGATAGTAACACGTGAGGAGGATCAAACTCTTCCTAAGCAGGCAGGCTTCCAATTTTCCTCATCAGGCAATGGTTATGCCAGTATTCATATTATGATTCAATGTAAATGAAAAGAAAGTACAATGCATACGATGCGATTTAGGTGTGGTCCGGATGCAGTAATTTTAAAGCATGAAACATGGAGATGCATGACCCACAATGGGATTCTTTGCAAGGCTTGGGAGTGGCCGACGATCGCTGGTAGTACTAATTAGGAGATGCTGATGGGCGACGACCATTGGTCCAGTGAAGACTTTCTTTGATTCTTGGGGGACCGTAGTTGAAGCTCGGTCCTTGTGATTCTGGCTGCAGTGGCGAGGTAATTGCTTTTGCCTCCCTGATGTTGTCGTGCTATGCTAAGTCTCCTGCGAGCACCTCTGATTGTTCTTGGAGTAAAAATGTCTAGATCTCCAACTGTCATCTATCAGGCTCCCTGTGTTTGCCTTTTAAGCAAGATCTTGCACTACTGCTGCCTGATGCGCTGCTGATGGTTTTGAGTGACCGTTCTCAGAAAAAAAATCTTCTGAAAATTGTTGGTGATTATGATATTGAGGCTATGAACAAACTGTGGTTTGGATTCAATACGCCTACACTGGTAAAGTGAGTTAAATCACGGGAAATAATTGTTTTTGGGGACTTACCTGAGCATAGGGGATCTCTTCCGCTGGTTCTGACGCTCGTATCCTAATTCTTTGTGCTCTCTTCGTTCTTCCGCCTTGATCGACTCGGCGGTTCCTTGGCCGTATCGCCTAAGGGGTTCCATTCTCGTATCACCAGTTGCGACACAAGTTTTCGACCATCAAGAAAGGGTTGTTGTGAATGGCCAAGTGGTTGACAGACGCAAGAGCAAGACTGAGATTAACTGGTTCAAATCAGTTGACATGATACAGAAAACCAAAAGTGTTGAAGCTAAAGTAGAGATTGCCTCAACGGTAGGACGAATCAAACTAATGACTCCCCGGAATCACCAAGGAAGGATAAATACAATTGTCAAGAAAAAGGGGAAGATGAATAAGACAAGTAAAGATTAGATAGAACCAACGAGAAAGATGGAATTGACTCCCAAGGGGCTTGCTGCTCCCGGGTCTGAATGCTGGGGTAATGGCTGACTAACTATACTGGGTTGTGCCAGTGGTGCTTGTGTAGCTGTTGATGTGGGCGTGGGGCCTGCCGCGTGTGTGTTAATCACAATGACCTTCTGGTCAATCAAGTCCTAGATTGCGTTCCTTAGTGTCAGACAATTGTCTGTCGAGTGACCTACGACCCGATGGAAATTGCAGAACGCATTCGTGTTGTACCAAGCAAGAAGCAAACTTGGTGGCAAGCGCACCTCACGCAGCCTCAGGAGAGATGCGACTTTAGGGAATACCGTGCTCAACGGCTCCACTAAAGGGATATAGTGGCGCCTGTCACGGCGTTGCCGCCTTGGCTGCGGATGTGCCAATGGCGGGCACATCACCACCTGCAAGGGAGGATAAACTGGTGTGGCAGTGGGAGTGATGTGTGATGCATGAGGTGCTCTAAGTGTAGGCATGGGTGCATAAACTACTTGATGCTGAGGGGGCGGATGGACATTTACCGGTGCAGTAGGGGATTTAATGTAAGAAACTGTATCCTTGGAGGGATCCCACCTCCAGGGTGGATTGGCACCATGGTTGTTGTTGCTGCTGCTGGCGCCACTATGTGAGGAAGTGGTTAGCTTGGCAAATGTAGAGAGCACTGGAAAACTGCCGCCGCGCAGTGAGCTCTAGACACGGGCACCCGCCCGGTGCAGTGCAGAAAAAGTGGTGATTGGTTGAATGCTGAGCAGAGCTCCGACTGCTGGCTGTGCTCCACGAATCACGATCTCGATAGACTCCTCATCAGAGGGCCTATCTTTGACCTACGAAGCCAAGGTGCGCCATTGTCCAACATACTCCCCAAATGTTTCTTGGGGTCTCTGCTTGATTGCGACTAAGTCCTCCCGCTTTGGGACTAAGTCGAGATTGAAGGAATACTGTTCCATGAACGCCTGCGTAAGGTCGTCCCAAGTCTTGATGGTGGTCATGTTGAGGGAAGTGAACCACTTCAACGCGGGCCCCGTGAGACTCTTCTGGAACAGGCGGATTAACAACCTTTCGTCAGCCTGGAGTTGAGCGAGGTCTTCGTAATAGGCTTTAAGGTGGGAAATTGGGCAGCCCCTACCATTGTATTTGTCAAATTCCAGGATTTGGAAATTCGGGAGGAGAGTCACCTCTGGGAAATAACAGAGGTCCCGGAATTGGTAGGGCCGACAGTCCCCGCCTTGCACTTGCTGGAGAGTGCACTCCAGGTCGTTTACTCTTGCGAGGAGAGCATCCGGAGCTACTGCAGTTGTGGATTGCGTAGCAGAGGCAGGTGTCGCGTACACTGTATGGGTCACCCCTAAGGGCTCCTCCGGATCCACCATTCTGCCGTCTGGTGCCACGGTAGGATGCCAGTGTACCCGTGCATGGGTGTAGTGTGCTGTGGGACAAAAGATGAACCTTGTGTGTGGTACAAGGGTGAGGATAATGCAGGAGGTGGTGCAATAAGTGGTGCAAAGTGTGGGGGCAAGAGCTGTTGGGCCGGGATGGTCTCCGGTACAATGCTCACGGAGGGCTGTGCTCCCGCCAGCCTAGGAGGCTGGCCACTAGATAGGAGGGATGCATGTTGTGGTGGGTGTTGTGCTGGTGTAACAAAGGGTAATGTCGACACCCCTATCATCGGAGAGACGAGGGACAGCGACGGCTGTGGGGGGAGTGCAGACTGTGATCCTAAGGCCGGTTGCGCAGGCAACTCGGGAGTCAAGACAGACAACACTGAAAAGGGCTGGAGCGCCAGTGCTAATCCCTGTAACTGTTGTGCGAGGACCAACATTTGTTGCAGTTGGCGTTAACGGGATCGTCACTAGTAGCTTCGAAGGATGGAGGCAAAGCAGGAGAAGAAACAAGAGGCTGGGATCCCAGTTGTCCTAATTGGGGGGTGACTACTATTGAAACAGCCGCAGTAGGAAGAGGGCTAGAGAACACATAACCCTGAGCAGGAGAAGAATCAACTGCTGTGGCCCCAACAGTAGGAGAAGACCAGACAGGTGGTCCCGAAGGCAGGGGAGCCACAGGGATACGGTAATGAGGTGGTGGAGGGCCTCTAGAAGCCAATGCAAAAGCTGGGGCAGCAGTGACGATTGGGGCAAAAACAAAGGAAGAGTATCCCGAGACGGGGACCTTCTCCTGGATAGTAGAGGAAAGGGACTCGCTAGCATGCTGGGCCATCATGGATCGCGAGCGAGTAAGGATCGGACTGCGGCTGGGAAGGATAGGATGGGTCCTAGGACGAGCTATCGTCGGAAGTGATGGATAACTCAGGAGATGCGGTCAAAAATAGGGTCGCAAATAGAGTTAGCGAAAGGAAAGATCTTGAGCTTAGGCTAAGGAAACTCACAGATCAGAAATCTATGTGCAAAAACAAATAAGTTAGAAGGATGCAATGTTTATGATGGCATGATATGCAAATGGATGAATGCCCCTAGTATGCACTCTCTCACCATCTAGGGGTGTCCTACCAAGCCATCTACTCCGGGTTCACATCGGGGTGAATAGATCTCTGACTCAAAGTTTAGAAAGATGAAGGTCCCCGTTCTAAATTCTTGGCCATAACCTAGGCAGTGAACGGGTGGTGCTTTTGGGGCCTCATCCTCTGCCAAAGCAGTAGGCTGTACCCTCTACTGCACCGACATGACCCCGGACAAGGGGGGACAAACCCGATATTTCATCCCATGGCAAAGCCATAGGATAAGACATCGAGCATTGTCCTTCGCAAACTGTATAGGTGGACTTAGGAGAGGAGAAGATGTATGCCCTATATGATGTATGCAAAGTATGCTTTGAGTCTTTTACTTGGCAATTTATTAAACCATGGGGGAAGATTTGCAATTTGTCACTAGTTTGCCTTATGATTTATTTATTATGGTTTTTATGTTTTCATTAACCAAATGGGGGAGCAGACATGTCACTACTTTCCTAAGCATGGCATGTACAAGAAGGGAAATAAACATGCAAATTAGTCATGGATTAACAAACAGAAGCATGTGCACATTATGTGCAATAGTGGTGGCATGGAAAATGTGTAAAAGGAAGGAACAACATTACAAAGGAATGCATGCAAAAAGACACCACTTAAAAGGATAACCAATGCATAGCATGAAAACAGGCAAGCAAGGGGCGAGGCCAAAGCAAACGAGAAACTTAAAAAAAAAGTCGGGATCTGGTTATCCCCAACGGAGTCGCCAGTTCCTGTAACCATGCCAGTGACAGCCTTGAGGCTTGGCGCGAAAGGCCAAATACACGAGGAGTGGCAAAGTCACGGCAAAAATAAAATAAAGATGCAGGAGTCGCCACCGAGTCTATTAAAATGGAAGACGAGGAAAACCATATAAATCATGCAAATAGGTAAGGATCCCTGTTACGCATGAGGAAGGTGTTAGGCACCCTCGTGCGCCCGGTAAATCAGTCTTTTTATAGGTTTCTCATCTACTTATGAAATGTTGGCTTTTCAACCTTTACTGTACGGCCGAGGGAGATATGCCATGCAATGCTAAGTGAGTGGTGTTTTATGCTAAAACTAAGGGTGCAGGGAGTGTAGGGGTGTGTCCTAATGCTCAGAAATATCGCCCATATATTGGGTCAAGTGTCGATGCAAAGATATTGCATAAATAAGATCAAGGATCTAAGTATTTTGAGCGATTTTTCATCCTAGCTTTACTACATGCAATGTATGATCTAACATGCATAAAAATGGCTAAAAACAGAAAAGGGTCTTCCTGGATATATCAAGGAAGAAAGCCAGAGAAAACTGAAAGCAAATCGAGGCAAGAAATCATGCTAAAAACCATGCGAAAACTTGTTGTGTGCTACTAAAAACAGGCTGATGCGCCTATTAGGTGCGCCAGACTAGTGCTCCAGTCGGGTGCACCACCTATGTGCTCCTATGTGGGCCAGAAAGATGTGCCAAGGAAAATACCAGAAAGCCATGCAGTGCAATGTCATATAAAGGCATTCCAGAAAGTTATGCAATGTAAAGTCCTTGTAAAAATGGAAAATATCCTTCAAAAATGAAAGACATGCAAGTATGAGAAGCTCATGGATCTTGTGCTCAAGGGCTAGTAGTCTCACACAAGGCCACATCCTACTCATGCTGAATGAAAAGAAAGTTCAACCATGTCACAGGATCATGGGCTGATGCATAGAATCTCCATAGAGGAGCAAAGTGTAATCAGCCTACCAGATGTTGAACCATGGACTGAATATCCAAAGGGTAAAATGACTAAAAACAACATCATTTGAAGCTGAAACCATGTATGCACAATCATGAAATACCAAGCAATCGCCACTGAAAGAATCAGACTCAAAACTATTAGGAAAAACATGCAGATGGGGATGCAAAATAGGGTGATCTATTCTCTGACCAGTCTGGTGCACCAGAATGGTTCGCCAGAGTGGTGCTCCGATTTGGTACGCCACTCTGGTGTGCCATATAGGTGCTCTAGAATGGTGCTCCCCAGAGAATCTGAATCAGACTGCAATAGGTGCTCTAGAATGGTGCTCCCCAGAGAATCTGAATCAGACTACAATCTGATTCAGAATTCTGGTTTAGATCCAGAGACTGGTGATTTCGTTTTTATTAAGCCAGTTATGCAAATGATGAACAGAAATATGATGAGATGAAAATGAACAGAAAACCTTTTTCTTTTATTTGATTAAAAAGCAAAATAAATCATGGGTTTATGGTAGAAATGCTTATACGAAATCTTGAAGAACATGTGTGAGAAGATAAACTTGACAGCCCATATGCAAGTGATGAATACGTCAAGAACATCTCTATTGCATATCTTAGCATACATGTGCATTGATCATGGATCCCAGTATAAAGAAATAGGAATTACATGATGCAGATTTTTAACATATGGATCCTACATGCAAAACATCTTGTATATGAAATCAACATTTTATTTAAAACAGCAAAATCAGATTATATGTTAAGTTCAAGGCATGCTTTATCTTGGTGCAAGAGCTGAAATTAAAGAAGAAGGGAAAGAGAGGGCCTACCTCCCAAGGTGTTCCTTCTTGAGATATCAAAGATAATGGGATCCTTGTTGCTTTCGAATGGCTGGAAATGCTTCAAAATATAAGGGAGTGCTTGAGAGAAAAGAGAGTGGATTGCAGAAAACAGCAGATAGCTCGCACTAGATCTTCTTAAGATGATAAGATCAGCTCTTCAGGTTAGATCATCAAGGGAAGGGGCTCAAATAGTTTCCTAAGGATGTCCTTATATAGGAATTTCTCAAAGGTAACTCCTAGAGAATACAAGCAGCCTCCTAAACGAAGAGCCTAGGAAGATTCCATGGCATATTCGTTGGTGGAGGTTACAACCATGGGAGGTGGAAAGCCAGCAGGCAATAGCCTGAGAAGTGGCTGCGCGCCAGCTTGGTGCTCTAGGTAGGTGCGCCATGTAGGTGTGCCAGCCTGGTGCTCCAGCTAGATGCGCCACTTTTGTGCTCCTGCTTGGTGAGCTAGCTAAATGCTCTACATTGGTGCTCTACCTTGGTGCTCTCCCCTACCGGTCTGGATTTCTAATTAGGCTGTGGGCCTTTCATAGGTTTGGGATTGGTTTAGCTAATAAGATTAGGTTTTCCAAATCCAAAGCAACATCTGGAAAGCTTATCTATGAGTCATCTCAAAATCGGGGTGTCTACAGTCACAAAATAAATTTTTAGGACTCATTTGCAAAGAAAACATAAATACAAGGGTCTAACTGTGAAGAAACAAACATTTATGAAATTAAAATTTAAACAGGACTAAACATGCATTATTTACAAAAATAATAAAGGAATGAAACTTATTTAAATCTTTGGGGGTTTAATCACAAAATCACAGGACCTAAGTGTAATAAAAAAGACCTAAGAACAATAAAAAAGGACCTGGATGCAAGAAAGGGCCTAGATGTAAGAAAAATGGACCTCGATGCAAGAAAAATGGACCTAAAAGAAATTCAAGGGACCTAAATGTAACGAAAGGAGGATTTAAATGCAATTATTGAAAACTAAAGAAATTATTATTAAATCAGGTTGTTTTGAAGATCGCCGGCGGATTACCCGTGCTCCCACTCCAGTGTGAACTCTGGTAGGCCTCTGACGGCGCTGTGACGGCGGGAAGGCAGTGGCGGTGGTTAGAGGAGCTTGAGGGCGTCACGGCGAGCACCTCTAGAGCTGTGGGCTGGACTGGCAACTCAACGGTAGCTCGACGATAGCATTGCAGTGACGGTGAGCGGCATCCAAGGGCTGAGGGAGTTTCAGGAGGCCATCGCGAGCTTTCCAGTGGCCTAGGGAGCAATGAGGGCTACTGGAAGCCTACTCCCATTCGACTCGTCGGAGAAAGCGGCGGTAGGCTCCGACGATCGTCGAAGATCGTCGATGGTGGATCATAGGATGGTTGCAGTGGTTGAGTGAGGACCGGAAGGAGGTGAGCCGCTTCCTGGAGGCTGTGTGGAGGTCTTGGGACCCCCAGACCACCCTTCCCACTTGGTTCTCCGGTGACGACTCCGGTCGTCTTCCTCGACGACGTCGAGCGGTGCTCCGTCTGCTTGGGCATTCGCAAGGCTAACGGAGGACTTGGGGAGCATGGAGGAAAAGGGAGGAGAAGAGGGGGGGCACTGGGACCTTGTCCCAAGCCGAGAGGCCACTGGTCTCACCTCCGGTGGTGAACCCACCACCGGAGCAAAAGGGGACAACACGATAGGGGGTTGCCTCCGGTGAAAAACGACCAGAAGGCTAGGGGAAGACCCTACAGACCTAGAGGGGTGCTGAATTGAAGCTAATAAGAGAAGGAAAATACCTGGAACGATCTGGCTGTCCTCTGGCGACGGCAGTGCTCCAGGATGATGCTTTGGCTGTGGCGGTTCAGGGGATCTCCAAGGCTACAAGTGGGCTAAAGGAGGGCTAAAGGAGGGCTCTGAAGGTGGGGTGATTCATTGGGTGGTCTGGGGCTCAAGATGGGGGTCCTCTCTCAAGAACTCTGTCTCCGGCGATCTCCGTTTTTTTCTTATCCTCTCCACTCTCTCGTTCAGTTGTTCCCCGGTTGGTGGTTTCTCCAGGTCTTTAAGGGATGGATGGCCCGAGGGGATCGTGGCTGGTGGTTGTAGTTGGCCAGAACGTGAGAAGGAGGGAGTGGAAGATCGAGTGCAGTTGGGGAAGAAGGGGGTTGTTCATTTATTTTTCCTATTTCCTAAGTTTCTAATTGATGTAGGAATAAGGCTAAACGGGCCTGACTTTGGTCCTTTGATTCTTTTTGTTTTTTTGGTTTGGTCTTAGTATTTTGGTTTTGTTTTAAGTTTTAAATTATTTGTTTTGGTGATTTTAATTAAGTTTTGATTTTGTGATTTTGAAGTTTAATTGTTTCTAATTTAGGTTTTTTTTAAGGGTTTGAGTTTAATTTAGTGATTTTAAGTTAGGGTCTTTTGGGTTTAATTAAATGATTTTAAATTAGGGTTTTTAGGATTTTAATTATTTTAGGGTTTTTGTGATTTAATTAATTTAGGGTTTTTGTGATTTAATTAGTTGGTTTTAAATTTGGATTTTCAGGATTTTAATTATTTTAGGGGTTTTTAAGGTTTTTGGATTTTAATTAGAGTTTTTAGTTTAAATTAGGGTTTCTGGGTTTTAATTAAAGATTTTTTAGTTTAATTATGGTTTTTGGGTTTTAATTGGAATTTTGAGTTTTAATTTAGGGTTTTTAGATTTTTATCATGGTTTTTTGTTTAATTAGGGCTTTTTTGGATTTTAATTAACTTTTTGGGTTTAAATTAGGGTTCTTTGGATTTTAATTAAAGTTTTGGGTTTAAATTAGGGTTTTTAACTTAATTAAGTGACTTTAGGGTTTTTTGAGTTTAATTTAGGTTTTCCTTGAAATTAAATGGATTAAAGTGGTTAAAAGGATTTTATTTGATTTTGACTTTAATTAGGGTTTTCACTTGATTAATTAAGGTTTTAAACATTTTTAGGTTGACTTAAGGGGATTTTATTCAATTTTGACCTTAATTAGGGTTTTCACTTGATTAATTAGGGTCTTAAATGTTTTTAGGTCGATTTAAGTAGATTTTATTCAATTTTGACCTTAATTAAGGTTTTTACTTGATTAATTAGGGTTTTAAATATTTTTAGGTTGATTTAAGTGGATTTTATTCAATTTTGACCTTAATTAGGGTTTTCACTTGATTAATTAGGATTTTAAGTGGATTTTGTTTGATTGTGGTTTTAATTAGGGTTTTACTTAATTAATTAGGATTTTAAGTAGATTTAGGTGAATTTTGTTTAATTTTGGTTTTAATTATTGTTTTTTTTTTTGCTTTGATTAAGTTAGAGTGGGCTTGTGTGGGCCTAAGTGGACGTGAGAGTTTAGGGTTTTGATGGAATTAGGGTTTAGGAGTGGTGGTTGCAACCAGAGCATCTTCCAAAGGAGTCTGCTGCCAAGTGACTACAAAATCGGGATGTCTACAAGTAGATAATTATTTTGATCTAAAAAATAGATAATAGTTAATACAAAAAGTGACAATATATGATCTAAAAAATAGATAGTAGCTAACACAAAAAGAGACAATATCTTTAGATCATTTTATTGATCTCAAAAAGAAACTATTAGCTAACACAAAATATCTTTAGATCATTATTTTGATCTCAAATATAGACAATAGCCAGCAATAGAAAGACATTGATCTTTGTTTTGATCTCAAAAAGACCATTAGCTAACACAAAAGGACTATCTATTGATCATTGTTTTGATCACACAAAGAGATAGTACTTAACACAAAAATATATAGTTACTAACAAAGAACAATATCATTATTCAAACTATTTGAATTTGTGGTGAGAGTTCATAACTCAAGCCACTCATCTATGCTTCACAATTGACTTGAATTGATGGTCTATTGCCGTTGTTGATGTCGCTGTCCTTTAGAAGAAATCCAACTGACTCCTTGTTGTTGTTGTTGTTACTGTTACTGTTGCATACCAGACCAAGCTTAAGAGGAGAAATGTTGTAAAACATGATTGCCATAGAACTAGTTTGATTGTTGCCGCCTTTATTACTACATTAGCCTTGAATCACTTACCAATTCAAGGGTACAAAAGAATGGATCATCACCTCACCCTTTCTTGTCTTGGTAAGTCAACTATGTTAGGAGGTAAGCCATCTTTTGCAACTAACATGATGTCCTTCTTCCTTCTCCTTGGAGGTTTGTTTGAGTTCTTTGACCTCTCTTTTTTTTTTCAGTGGTGGTTCACTATAAACACATGTAAATAAGGATAATGTATTGTAACAACTCCAGTCACTACAACCCAAAATACTAGCCAAAATAATTTAAAATCACAATTTAATAATAAAATTAAAGGCTAATAAAAAAACCATTTACCCAAGAACATGTAGTGTGCGACTATGTAACTCCGACTATATGCAGTAGAAATACAACCTATTACGCATCTACACCTACAAACTAAAAACCACAAAACAAAATACGCATGATTGATCATCAAAAAGGTCACCCAGCACATATCCCACACAAAAACTAAAAAACTGGAAAACCAAATTCGATAAGAGCCAACTAAACTAGAATCATAACTTTAAAATCTTTATTCACTGTTATAAAACATCACTATAACTCAAAAGCATGTCAAAAACTCTAAAACGGCATCTCCCAAAACTCGGGTCATAAGGCCAAAACTCTGAAAAACAATGATGTAGTCAAACTAAAAGACTTGCATCCAAAAAGCCATCTCAAACTTAACGGTTGTAGACACCCCGATTTTGAGGTGGCTCATAAGTAAACTCTCCAGATGTTTCTTTGGATGCGGGAAACTCAACCACTTTTGAATCCTACTCAACCTTTTAACTAGCCAGAGATCATTGCATAAACCGACCACAAGCCCATAGCAAGCCCGTGGCCCAATTGGCAATTCAGATAGCTAGTGGAGAGCACCAATGTGGAGCACCAAGTAGGAGCACTAAAGTGGTGCACCTAGCTAGAGCACCAAGGTGGTGCACCTAACCAGAGCACCATCTTGGCGCAGTAAGCTGGCGCACAACCACTTTTCAGAGTGCTGGCTGCTGGCTTTCCATCTCCCGTGATTGTTACCCTCACCAGCGGATATTCCTTGCAAATCTACGTCAGACTCTTCGTTTGCGAGGCTGTTTGCATCCCATGGGAGTTACCCTTGTGGAACTCTATAAAGGACCTCCATTGGCAACCATTTAGCACACTTGGTTGATCCTGATCAAGCTATCCACTTACTCCAGCAAGTCTCTCTCATTTTCTTGAGAATATCCTGGCCTTCTAGAGCATCTCCAGCCCCTCCAAAGCAACAAGGAAGTATTATCTTGAGTTTTCTAAGAAGGAACTCCTTGGTCAAGGTAAGTTCATCTCCCGTCTTTTACTTTTAATCCTCGTTCTTGCACTGAATAAAGCATGTCATGAACTTCATAGATAATCTGATTGTATGCTGCAAATTTGTCTTTCATCTCTATTTCTTTCACATAGAGAATCATGATTCATGCACTCATATGCTAGGAAATCAGTAGCCAATATGCCTTCTATGTGTTTACCATTTGCATAAGATTGTTGACCTTCTTAACTCATACATATTCTTTAGAATCCTAAGCATGTATGCAGTCATCAACCCATGATTTGGCATGATTTGAAACTAGTGATAAAAGACTTTCATTTGTTTGTGTCTCATCATGTTTCAGTCTCTTATCATCTGTATAACTGATCTGGGTTAAGAAAAAAATCATTGATCTCTGAAATCTAGACCAGATTCTGAATCAGACTGTAGTCTGATTCAGGGTTTCTGGGGAGAACCACTCTGGCACACCAAAGTGGCACACCAGAGTGGCGCACCTTACAAGAGCACCATTCTGGCGCACCATTTTGGTGCACCAGTCTGGTCAGAGAGTAAATCACCCTATTTGCATCATAATCTGCATGGTTTCTCGGATGTTTTTGACTCTGATTTTCCTAGTGTAGATTCTCTGATATTATATGTCTTTGCATGCATGTTTTCAACTTAAGATGATACTTTTTTTAAAACTTTTGCACTTTGCATATTTGACTCATCGCTGAAATCTGGTAGGCTGATTGCCCCATGGACTCCTATATGGAGATTCTTATGCATCAGTCCATGATCTAGATAGTATGGCTGATTCTTGTTGTCTTTATTTAGCATAAAAAGGGTGTGATCTTGTGTGAGGCATATCGCCTTTGAGCACAAGATCCATGCTATCTTTTCATGCTTGGATTTTCATAGATATTTAAGTTGCATTTTTGAGTTTACAAGGACTTTGCATTGCATGATATTCTGGAAGCCATCATATTACATATTGCACTGCATGGCATTCTGATTTTTTTTCCCTGGCACATTTTCCCGCACCAAGTAGAGCACATAGGTGGCGCACCAAACTAAAGCACCAGTCTGGTGCACCACACAGGCGCGCCAGCCTGTTTTCCAGTGGCACACAGCATCTTTTCGCATGGTTTTTTAGCATGTTTTCCCATATGGAGTTGCTTTTGGTTTTCTCTGCTTGTCTTCCTCTATATATCAGGAAGGCCCTATTCTATTTTTAGCCCTTTCCATGCATGGTAGATCATGTTTTGCATATAGTAAAGCAAGGATGAAAATCACTCGAAGTTCTTAGATCTTTGATCTTATTTATGCAATATCCTTGCATCAATGCTTGACCAGCGATACGAATGATCCTTCTGAGCATAAGGATACACCCCACATCCCATGCACTCCTATTTAGCATAAGACACCACTCACTTAGCATTGCATAGCATATCGCCCTCGGTCGTACAAAAAAGGCTGAAAAGCTGATATTCCATATAAGTAAAAGAGAAACCCATAGAAAGATTGATTTTTCGAGCGCACGAGGGTGCCTAATACCTTCCTTGTGCGTAACAGGGATCCTTGCCCAATTTTTTGGTTTATGACCTTCTTTTCCATTGGCTTTATTGCATGATTTGAATGTTTTTAAGCGATTTTCCTCGTCTTCCGTTTTTAATAGACTAGGTGGCGACTCCTGCATTTTTATCATTATTTTTATTGATTTGCCGTGACTTTGCCGACCCTTGCGCATTTGGCCTTCCACGCCAAGCACGAGGTTGTCGCTGGTATGGTTACAGGAACTGGCAACTCCACTGGGGATAACCAGATCCCAGCTTTTGTTTTGGGTTTCTTGTTTACTTTGCCTTTTTCTCCTTGTTTACCTATTTCCATGCTTTTCTTTGATTGTCCCTTTATAAGTGGTGTTTTTCGTACATGCATGCCTTTTATATAATGGGTGTTTTCCTTTTTACATTTGCTATGTCACCACTGTTGCACATAACCTGCACATGCTTCTGTTTGTTAATTCATATCTGATTTGCATGTTTATTTCCCTTCTTGTATATGCCATGTTTAGGAGATTAAAGACATGCTTTCTCTCCCCTTTTGGTTAATGAAATTATAAAAACCAAAATCAATAAAACATAAGGCAAACTAGTGACAAATTGCAAATTTTCCACCACGGTTTAATAAACTTGCAAGTAAAAGACTCAACGCATACTTTGCATTCATCATATAAGACATGCATCTTCTCATCTCCTGAGTCTACATATACAGTTTGTGAAGGACATTTCTCGGTGTCTTATCCTATGGCTTTGGCGTGGGATGAAATATCGGGTGTGTCCCCCCTTGTCTGGGGTTGTGTCGATGTTAATAGAGGGTACAACCTACTGCTTTGGCAGAGGACGAGGCCCCAAACGCACCACCCGTGCATTGCCTAAGCTTTGGCTGGGATTTAGAATGGGGACCTTAATCTTTCTAACCTTGAGTCAGAGACCTATTCACCCCTGTGTGAACCTGGAGTAGACGGCTTGGTAGGACACCCCTAGGTTGAGAGGGAGCGCATACTAGAGGCATTCATGCATTTTGCATCTCATACCACCATAAACATTGCATCTTTTCTAACTTGTTTGTTTTGTGCATAGAATTCTTGTCAGCGTGCGAGTTTCCTTAGCCTGAGCTCGAGACCTTTCCTTTTGCTGACTCTCGTTGCAACCCCATTCTCGACCACGTCTCTCGAGTTATCCGTCACTTTCGACAATAGCTCGTCCTAGGATCCGTCCTCTCATTCCCAGCCGCAGTCCGATCCGTACTCGCTCGCGATCCGCCATGGCCCAGCATACCAGCGAGCCCCATTCCCCTACTGTTCAATAGGAGGTCCTCGTTTCGGTGTACCCTTCCTTTTTTTCTGTTCCAATTGTCACCGCTGCTCCCGCTTTTGCCCTGGCTTCAGGAGGACCTCCGCCACCCCAGTTCTGTGTCCTTGTGGCTACCTCACCTTCAGGACCACCTGCTTGGTCTTCTACTGTTGTTGGGGCCTCAGCAGTTGAGTCTGTTCCTCCCTAGGGCTATGTGTTTGCTAGCCCTCCTTTCACTGCGGCTATCTCTGTAGCAGCCTCCCCCCAGTTGCACAACTGGGGTCTCAGCCTCTTGTTTCTTCCCCTGCTTTGACTCCATCCTTTGGAGCCACTAGTGATGATCCCGTCACTGTGCAACTGCAACAAATGTCAGCCCTCGCCCAACAGTTGTAAGGATTCGCACTGGCACTCCAGTCCTTTCCTGGTTTGTCCTTTCCGACTCCCGAGTTGCCTTTGCAACCGACTCTAGGACCACAGATTGCACCCACTGCACCACCCCCACAGCCATTGCCATCCCTCGTCTCCCAGGCGATAGGGGTGTCGACATTGCCTTTTGTAACACCGTCACAGCACCCACCACAGCATGCATCTCTACTATCTGGTGGTCATCCATCTCGGCTGACGGGAGCACACGCCGTGAGCATTGTACCCGAGACCATTCCGGTTCAACAGCTCTTGCTCCTGCATTCTACACCTACTATAGCACCACCCCCTGCCTTATCCTCACCCTTATACCAGACACAAGCCTCATCTTTTGTCCCACAGCACGCAACACCCATGCACGGGTACACTGGCCATCCTACCTAGCACCAGTCGGCGGAATGGTGGATCTAGAGGAGCCGTTAGGGGCGACCCATACAGTGTACGAGGCTCCCGCATCTGCTGCACAATCCACAACTGCAGTAGCTCCAAACGCTCTCCTTGTGAGGGTGAATGATTTGAAGCGCACACACCGACAAGTGCAAGGTGGGGAC
Organism: Posidonia australis; assembly: GCA_024699735.1. Lineage (NCBI taxonomy): Eukaryota > Viridiplantae > Streptophyta > Magnoliopsida > Alismatales > Posidoniaceae > Posidonia > Posidonia australis. The sequence goes on from JAMKQA010248578.1 coordinate 15,444, forward strand.
CGTCGGTCCGATTAATTCCGGGACCTCTGTTATTTTCCAGAGGCGACTCTCCCTCCAAATTTCCAAATCCTAGAATTCGAAAAATACAATGGTAGGGGCTGCCCGATTTCCCACCTCAAGGCCTATTGCAGTGACCTCGCCCAGCTCCAAGCTAACTAAAGGTTGTTAATCTTCCTGTTCCAGAGGAGTCTTACGGGGCCCGCATTGAAGTGGTTCACTTCCCTCGACATGGCCACCAACAAGACTTGGGACGACCTTACACAAGCGTTCCTAGAACAGTATTCCTTTAATCTTGACTTAGTCCCAAAGCACGAGGACTTAGTCGCTATCAAGTAGAGGCCCCAATAAACATTTGGGGAGTATGTTGGACGTTGGAAGTCCTTGGCTTTGCAGGTCAAAGATAGGCCGTTCGATGAGGAGTCTATTGAGATCGTGATCCGAAGAGCACAGCCAACAGTCGGGGCTTTTCTCAGCATACAACCAGTTACTACTTTTTCTGCATTGCTTCGGGCGGGTGCCCGTGTTGAGAGTTCACTGCGCGGCGGTAGTTTCACAGCACTCTCTGCATTTGCCAAGCAAGCCACTTCCTCACATAGTGGTGCTAGCAGCAGCAACAACAACAGCAACCACAATGCCAATCCACCCTGGAGGCGGAATCCCTCCAAGGATACAGTTTCTTACATTAGATCCCCTGTTGCACCAGCGAATGTCCATCCGCCCCCTCAACATCAATTAGTTTATGCAACCACGCCCACACGTAGAGCACCTCATGCACCACACATCACTCCCACTACCACTCCTGTTTATCCTACCCCTCAGGTGGTGGTGCGCCCACCATTGGCACATCCGCAGCCAAGGAGGCAACGCCGTGATAGGTGCCACTATACCCCTTTAGTGGAACCGTTGAGCATGGTATTCCCTAAAGTAGCATCCCTCCTAAGGCTTCCTGAGGTGCGCTCGCCACCAAGTCCGCTTCCTGCCTGGTATAACACGAATGTGTTCTGCAATTTCCATCGAGTTGCAGGTCACTCGACGGATAATTGCCTGACACTAAGGAACGCGATCCAGGACTTGATTGACCAAAAGGTCATTGTGATTAACACACAAGCAGCAGGTCCCGCGCCCACATCAGCAACCACACAAGCACCACCAACACAACCCAACATAGTTAGCCAACCATTACCTCAGCATTCAGACCTAGGAGCAGCAGGCCCCTCGGGACTCAATTCCATTTTTTCTTGTTGATTCTATCTGATATTTTATTCGTCCTACTATTTTTATGCCAGTTGTATCTATCCTTCCTTGGTGGTTCCGAGGAGTCTCTAGTTTAATTCGTCCAATCGTTGAGGCAGTCTCTGCTCTAGCTTCAAACCCTTTGGTTTTCTATATCATGTGAACCGATTTGAGCCAGTTAATCTCATTCCCGCTCTTGAGTCTGTCAGCCACTTGGCCGTTCACAACAACCCTTGCCCGATGGTCGAAAACTTGTGTCGCAACTGGTGCTATGAGAAAGGAATCTCTTGGGCGATACGGCTAAGGAATCGTCGAACCGGTCAAGGTGGAAGAACAAAGAGAGCACGACGAATTGGGATATGAGCGTTGGAACCAGCGGAAGAGATCCCCTACGCTCAGGTAAGTCCCCAAAAATGATCATTTCCCGTGATTTAATTAACTTCACCAGTGCAGGCGTCTTGAATCCAAGCCAAAGTTTGTTCATAGCCTCAATGGCATTCATTGTCAGAGCAAACCTGTAAGCAGTTTCAAAGTTGTACAGTGCTTAGCAGAGTCAGAACAATTGGCAGTGCATCAGGCAGCAACAACACAAGATCTTGTTCAGAAGGCAGACTCAAGAGCCTGATAGATGATACAGCTGGAGATCTGGACATTTCATTCCAGGAACAGTTGGATGTGCTCGCAGAAGATTCAGCAGAGCACAACAGAGTCAGAGAAGGGGAAACAGTTGTTTCACCATTGCAGCCTGAACCACCAGGACCAAGCTTCAATTATGGTCCTTCAAGAATTGGAGAAAGTCTTCTTTGGACCGATGATCGTCACCCGTCAACACCTCCTAATTGAAGAAGTACTACCAGCGATCATCGGCCACTCCCGAGCCTTGCAAAGCATTTCATTATAGGCCATGCATCGCTATGTTTCTTGTTTATTGCATCCGCACATCACCTAAATATGCATTGTATTTTCCTTTCGTTTGCATTGTAATCGTAATATGAACATTGGCATAACCATTGCCCGACGAGGAAAATCAGGAGGCTAGCCCGCTTAGGAAGAGTTTTGATCCTCCTCACGTGTTGCTACCTGTGTGACTTAGGGAGTGAGGGAGCCAGTATTTGTGGGAAAGTGGGCGAAATGTACAAATTCCTAAGGGGCCTATACCTCCTGAGGGAGACAAAATGCTAAGATGAAAGTGAGAGTGTGAGCCAATAAAAATATAGACTTTGGAGCACAAAAGAAATAAGAAGATAGAAGTTGGCTCCAATGAGAGAGGCATGCAAGACGACTCTATCCCAATCACCTAACTTGGAGAGGAGTCAAAGCATACACCTACCAAGCCCATATTTGCAAAGGGACTAGCCACCCCATTTATGTCAAAAAGAAAAAAGAGAAAGCAGCCACCCCACAGCCTAGGTGTTTATTACCTCCAAGTAGGGATAGGATTGGTCAGCATGCCTTTGAGGAAATAAAAGAAAAATGAATTATAGAGAAAAGTAGGTATAGGGCCCTAGGAGTTTGGCATGGAGCCCATTTTATCCCGAAAACCCATTGGTTGAGTGAGAGCCACCATAAACCAAGGGATCTAGGTAGCACTAAGTGAGTTGAGGGCATTTTAGTTCCTTGTAGCCGGCAATGAAGGCTTCCTCGGTGTTGTGGGCATATCTTCTATCAACCATGCATAAATCTTGCTTCCATCTTATGAGTCTTTCATAAATCATTTGGCATTCAGCATTTTCGATTACACCACTTTTGCATTTTGCATCGCTTTGCAAGGGGTTTGCCCGGGTTCCAACCAGGGGCATGCCAGCTGCCTTTTGAGTTGGAATTTTGGCAAAAAGGGATCTTCAGCCAAGGGTATGTTAACTACTCTTTGGTTGGGAATAAGTCTTTGACTAGGGGCATGCTAGCTGCATTTTCTAAGTCAAGAAGATCATGGGGACAGTACTACTTTTGGGAGCATGCAGATGAGGCTTCTCGCAAGCACTTCAGGATAAGCCTGTCAGTTCACAGAAGCATAGCTGTCACGGCACATGTAACTGGCTGGTGGAATGTATGGCTACAGCCTGCAGACCCATCGGACTTCTTTCAAGGCGAAAGTAGGCTCTGTCTGCTTGAAGCGAAAGGCATGGAAAGTGGGTTTCCAGAATCTAGCCATAGCGCATAACAAGTGCCAGTTCACTACAACCATGTAATATTCAACAATGAAGAGGACATGCCCCAAATCCGCAGTTGCCCACGGTCCTCAGCAATCAGTGCACCAATCAATGTTTGCAGAACATCAGAACAGTGCTTTGGTGTCACCATCGTTAGATGCCCAGGCAGATATGATTTGGCAATTATGACAGTTATCCAGTGAGCCCCATCACATGCAAGCAGTTTCATTTCCAAGGCCAAAAGTGCAAAATGGCCATGAGAATTGCGAAGTGTAAAGTGTCAAGAGAATAAATGCACAAGTCTTCAAGAATTCACCAAGTGGGGTAATTTGCAGAAAACCCCTTGACAACGTGAAATTTGCAGAATAGCCCACAAAGGGTGCGACAAATCACAGTTGAGCAGAAACTTGCAAGCACCTAGCGGAATATCAAAAATCATAGCACAGAAGCAATACAACCAACAGAAGTTTGCCATATCAGGCTAATTTGCAATAAGGCCCCTCTAATTTCAGAAATTTGCAATAAAACCCACAAGTTTAGGAAATTGCATATAGGTCCCTACTTTTTGCAAACTTCGCAACAAAGCCAGTTGAGATCACAAATCCAACAAGGTTCTTTCAGAAGATATTGCATGCATCTCAACAGAAACACTGGTTTCCGTGCCACCAGCACCAATAGCAAGCACAGTCACAGTTCTGCCTACCGGAGCGCAATTGCAGCCAGTTTCCTTCCTGGGGGACAATCCTGGGATTATCGCTTTTTGTTTTTCGGATTCTCCTTCCAGGCGGATGAGATCCTTCTACCCCTCCTTCTTGGACTTTCGCGGGCGTGAAATCCAACTGTTGACCTTTTAACCGGGCGGTCAAGGTCGTATCCTTTCCTTGGCTTCTGACCTGGCAGTCAGAGTCAACCTTTGGTCGGGCGGTCAAGTCATTTCTTTTCTTTTTCCTCGCAGGCGCGAGATCCTTTCCTTTGGCTTCTGACCGGGTGGTCAAAATCGACCTTCGACCGGGCAGTCGAGGTCATTTCCTTGTCCTTTTCTTTGGCTTCTAACTAGGCGATCAGAGTTGATCTTTGATCGGGCGGTCGAAGTCACTTCCTTCTCCTTGGATTTTTGTGAGCGCGAAATCCAGCTGTTTGACCTTTTGATCGAGCGGTCAAGGTCCTTATCCTTCTCCTTTGGTTTTCACTGGAGTGAAATCCAGCTATTCGACCTTTTGACCGAGCGGTCAAGGTCAAATCCTTTTCCTTGGATCTTCGCAGGCGCGAAATCCAACTGTTGACCATTTGACCGGGCGGTCAAGGTGTAGACCCCCCGATTTTGAGGTGACTCATTGATAATTTTCCAGATGTTGCTTTGGATGTGGCTGACCCTTGAATCCCATTAGCCAGACCAATCCTAAACCTATAGCAAGCCCGCAGCCCAATTAGAAATCCAGATAGGTAGGAGGGAGCACCTAGCTAGCACATCTAGCTAGCACACTTACCTAGCACACTTGTCTAGCACACCTAGCTAGCACACTTACCTGGCACATCTACCTAGCACACTTATCTAGCTCATTTAGATGGCACACTTAGCAGGCGCACCTCCCAGGTGCACATACCTGGCGCCCAGCCAGTTCGCAGGCTGCTGGCTGCTAGCTTTCCACCTCCCACGGCTGTTACCTCTAGCAACGAATATGCCATGGAATCTTCCAGGCTTTTCGTCTTCGAGGCTCCCTGCATTCCCATGAGTTACCCTTGAGAATTCCCTATAATTAGACCCCATAGGCCATCATTTGAAAGGGCTGAATCATCTTGAAAGAGAGCCTTCTTCAGAATTCTGCAAACACCCACTTGCACTCGAGTTTTTCTTCTTGCATCCAGAGGTATTCTCAGCCCTTCCAAAGCACCTGGGAGCTTATTATCTTGGGTCTTTCTTTTCTTCCTTGAAGGAACATCTACCTCGGACAAGGTAGGCCCTTTTATCTTTCATGTAACTTCTTGTTCTTTTACAATGGGACAGCATGTTAATAGCTCCATGATAGGTTTGTTTCTTTTTATATCACCATGAGGATTTTGCTCTAATTTAGTTAATCTTTTTGCAAGATACCCTATATGATAATCTATGCTTTGATTATAGCATGTT
>JAMKQA010248580.1:0-17803 GCA_024699735.1 Posidonia australis
AAAAAAAAAATTAATGAAATAAAGACTCAGCTTTCTAATGCTACTTGTTTCTTTCATACTGATAATGCATTAGAATTTGTGCAATTTGAAATATTTGAGTTTTGTGCTTCTCATGGTATCTTATATCAGACTTTTTGTCTACATACTTTACAATAGAATGGAGTTACTAAATGTAAACATTGTTACAAAATGTAAACATCGTTACATTCTGGATGTTACATGTATTCTTATGGTTTAGATACATGTTCCTAAATGTTATTGGTCATACACGGTTCTTATTACAACCTATTTGATCAATAGAATGCCATTTATAGTTCGTTTTGGAGATATTCCTCTTCAACGTTTGAACCTCAGTGAAAACCTTTTTCACCTTCCTCCTAAAGTTTTTGACTATGTCTGTTATGTTCAAGATCACTCCCTTGGACTTGATAAGTTAACTCTTAAGGCTCTTAGGTGTGTTTTTCTTAGGTACTCTAAGACTCAGAAAAGTTACAATTGTTATTGTCTACATTCATGAAAGTACTTGGTTTCTACTAATGTTACTTTCTTTGAGTCTATACCCATCTTCTCTTTCTCCACACCTATGATGTCTACTCTTATACCTCTTTCGGTCCCCATTGATAATATTACTTGTCCTACTTCTACTAGTTTACCACTAGTCACTGTCAATCATCTTGAGTCTTGTTCCTTATAGGTTTATTGCCACTGCAATAGGGAGATTCTACCACTTCAGCTTATGTTAATACTACTTCTGATTTTGTAGGTTAGTCACCTTCTAACCTCCATCTTCCCATTGCTCTTCGTTGTGGTAAGCATCGTTGCACCTCTTATTTCATTTTACATTTTGTTTCTTATGATCATCTAAGTCCAAGTTTTGGTCAGTTTACCTTGTTTATTTCTATTGAAATTGTACTTAGGGATTACTCAGAAGCTTTACAAATACCACATTGGAAAGCTGCTATGGATGATGAGATACATGTCTTACATACCCAAGGTACTTTGGAGCTTGTCAGACATCCACCTAACTCTGCAGTTGTTGGTTATCGTTGGGTGTTTATTATCAAACACAAACTTGATGGATCTATTGACAGTTAGAAGACTCCTTTGGTAGTTAGAGGATTCACACAGACATATGGTTTTAATATTGTGGAGACTTTTTCGCCTATTGCTCGACTGAATTCCATCAAGGTCTTACTGTCCGTTTCTCTCAACCAAGGTTGGGAGATGTACCATTTGGATGTAAAAAATGTCTTTCTGTATGGAGATCTATCTGAGCAAGTTTTGATGAATAACTCCTAGGTATGTTGCTCAATGAGAGAATATGGTATATTATCAGAAGAAAATTATATATGGCCTCAAATAGAGCTCCAAAGTCTGTTTTGAGAAGTTTAGTTAGATTGTTATGAATGTAGGTTTTCATAATTGTGTAGTTGATCACTATGTCTTCATTAGGAAGACTAAGGACGATTGTGTGATACTTGCTGTTTATGGTAATGATATATTGATTACAGGTAGTGACACAACTGATATTGCAGAGACTAAGAAATATCTGGGAAGTCATTTCATTACAAAGGATATGGGACGATTAAGATACTTCTTGGAGATTGAGTTTGCCTATCAAAAGAACAAATTGGTGTTATCTCAGAGGAAGTACACAGTTGATTTACTACATGAGGCAAGTTTGATGGGGTGTAAGCCAGAATCCACACTAGTTACTCTAAATCCAGATTTTTGGGACGATTGTTTTAAGGTTATGGAGAATTCAGGTAGATAGGAGAGGTTGATTGGTAAGTTCGTATATTTGACTACGACTAGACCGGACATAGCCTATGTTGTTGGCCACTAAGCCAGTTTATGCATAAGCCCAAATTGATTCACTAGACAGAAGTTCTTCGTGTGCTTGCTTACATCAAAGGAGTTCTAGGAAAAGGTCTATTGTTTGAGAAACATGAACATCTGAATATTGTGGCCTTCTCTAACGTTAGCTATGTGGGAGACAAGACTGACAAAAAAATTATATTTAGCTACTGCACTTATGTTCGAGACAATTTGGTAACTTGGTGTAGCAAGAAACAGCATGTAGTTTCTCTTTCGAGTGTTGAGACAGAGGACAAAACTATAGTTCAAACAACTTGTGAGATGGTATGGCCACGCTCGTTATTGAGTGAGTTTGGATTTCCTGTCTAAATTCTTATGCCTATGCACTGTGACAATTACGTAGTAATCTTTATTACAAATAATCTTACATTTCATGAACGTACAAAGCATATTAAAGTTGACTATCACTTCATTAGAGATTTGGTTGTTAAATGAGTCATATCCACACCTTTTGTCCCTTCTACTGAAAAATTTACTGATATCTTTACTAAAAGATTAGGAGTTGGGGTATTTGAAACGTTATATAACAAGTTGGACATGATTGATATATATGTTCCAACTTAAGAGAGAATATTAGATATATTATTATAGTAGTGGGTTAAATAGATATCTATTAACCTTAATGTCATTAGTATAGGCTATATATACATGTAATAGTCTTTATTATGAATGTAATCCTTATTTTTTACTTTAATAGATGCTAATTGGTAAAAGTGGCCTATCGATGTTGAAGATACCTTAGTTTTGCTTGAAAGATTTTTTTTTTTGAATGTTTTGTGGATAATTTTTTTTAGACAAGATTAGATGTAAGTACGTGCTTGAACTAGCTCAAAAAAGCAAGGTTAGTCTAGCTTGAATCCGAAAAGGCCAAGGTTCAAGCTAGGGTTGAGGTTTTTCTCTAGCAACCCACAACCCGACATGAGTAAGTTTGCTCCAGAACTTTGTATGGACATGGGCCAACTCGAGCTTGGCTTGTTCTCGAGTTTGACCTAGTTGAGGTTCCAAATAGGTTCTAAATAAGAATTTGTAATTTTAATCCTGAATATAAATTTTTAAGTTAAAGTAATTATATATATAAACACATGATGGTTAAAAAATGGATGTCGATATTAAAGAAAAGGAGGTCCACTTTTATGGACAATGGACACTGTCCAAAAATAAATGTCTGCTCCATAAAAGTAGACGTTCATTTTGGTTAGTAAACATTTATTTTTGTTAGTGGACATTTATTTTTAATTTTTTATAAATTTTTTAAACATTATTAATAAATCAATTTAGGTTGATCCGAATCAGGTTCGGTCTTGTTTGAGTCTGATTTGAAATAAATAGAATCATGAATCCATGAACCATGTTAGGGTTGGAGATTTTAGTTCCAGCTCGGTCCAAAATGAGCTCAACCTTGAATAGTAACAGGCCTACATAATTTCGGACTGGGCTTGCCTGACCCGACCTGATTTCTAGGTCTAACAAAGATTAGAGAATCGAACAGGAAGAATGACTGCTGATGAGAAGTAGTTAATTTGTTCTTTGCACCAGAGCCAGGAGCATGAGGTGAGACACGCATGGGTTGTCTAGAAAGTGACTACTGAAAATTTCTTCCCCTTTTGGCCATCTGTGTGTTTGGTTAAATGGTGTTCGATTGTGAAATTAACTTGCCGTGTATATTCATTTCTTGCCTGTTCTTCACAACTCATTTCTAAGCAACCAACTGAACTTTCTTATTTTGAATCCAGTCATTATCTAGTAGCATTGAAGGTGGAGCGAAATGGTTAGTCAATAAAGTCAAAGGTATGTTTCTATCTCCTTGTATTTTCTTTTCTTATTTTCATGCTTGTTTTTTGTTTTCTCGATATATTTGTGTTTGATGTTAATTGTTTGTTGGCTGTATTATAGTTGTTATGTTCTTGCATCTTAATGGGATAAGATTGTAATGAAGTAGTAACTGAGAAGACGTTTTTTAGAATGCAGTGATCAACGACTAGGCAAAGAGAAAATATCTGAAACCAGTTTTTTCTCCCGTACTTGCTCATTTTGCGGAGAAAAAGAGAATAAGGGGATCCCAGCGGAATTGAGCCTTTTCTTAACACTTCTACATTTATTTTAACCCTGACCTGGATAAGTATATGAGTATCCGCATGCATATTTTTCGAGACCCATCATGAAATATTTATATCTTCATTAAATATTGATAAAAGGAAAAAGGTCCAGTAGGGATTTTCTTTAATGTATGTATGTGTACCTGTAGTCTTATTGTTGGACATGGAGTTAATTTAATGAGCAATCGACTTGATGGTATACTAAATTTACATCCATTTTCATTTTAATAGTTTCGACTTCAAAATCATACACTTTGATGTCTTCAACTTAAATTCAGTTTTAATATGCACATAAGTAACCTAATAGTGTTAAAAAAGACTTAATATGATCATTTTGCCCTTCGTTATTTTTTGTGTGTAATTGACTCAATAGTGTCCTCACTAATTTTTACTTCAATTGTTTCAACTTCAAAATCACACCCTTCGATATCCTCACGGCTATAGTGGTTGTTGGTCTTAATGGTCGACGATAGTAGCTGGGAAGGGTTAGAGTTGGAGTTGAGTAGACAGAGAGTTGAAAAGGAAGAAAGAATATTAAGAGAGTGAGGAAGAACCAAGTTTAAATAGGTAGGTTAGGAGGTATTTTGGTCAAAATTTATTGTAAAGTTTTTTTTATTGTGAATGGTAGGGAGAAGAGGACGGCACATGGGATGGAACCCAAGGCGGGACGTTGAATACCGCCTGCCTTGGCCAATTATGCTAGGACGGTTGGTTAAATTTATTGTAAAGTTGCTAGAATGATTATTCTGTGTAATGGTTGAAGTTGAGGACATTAAAATGTATGATTTTGAAGTTGAACACAGTTGGTTAAATTTATTGTGAAGTTGCTAGAATGATTCTTATGTGTAATGGTTGAAGTTGAGGACATTAAAGTGTATGATTTTGAAGTTGAGATCATTGAAGTAAAAATTAACGTAAGTTGATGATATTGTTAAGTTAATTACTCTAATTTAACATGTTTGGCTTTATTTTTTCCCATTTTTGCAGAAATGTTCACATATTAAATTTTTCAGTTCAAAATTGTTTTGGATTTTCTGCAAATAAATTAATAAAATTTCTTTGAGTAACGTTGTCTTTTAATGTAAAAAGATTTTCTTGGATTACTTTGAAATTACATGATTAGAACAGGGTAAAAGGATCTAAATATACACAATCTAATAAGAAGTTTTTGATAAAGTTGAGTAGAGAAAATTGGTTTATATATCCTCACGTGGTGCATTAACGTGTTGGATTACTTACATGATTAGAACTGATTAGAAGGATCTAAGTAGACACAACATAATTAAAAGCTGTTTAGAACTATGAGTGTATCTGAAACATGTAGTCATTTAGGCGTTTATACGTCTGTATTAAACTGTTAATCAAGTTTAAGTGGAGTACTGAGGTGGCATGCGGCATGTTGTTTGTTGGGAAAAGATGTTGACAAACAGAGGTTCTTTCTAGACAATACTTCTCGATAATATGGCCCAGGCCCAGCACATTAGGGACTACCTATTCCACTAAATATTTCTGGTTTTTGCAGGACAGATGCAAAAACCACTGCCTGATCTGCTGCAGGAATATGATATGCCTGCAGGCATTTTTCCCAGAGATGCCACTAATTATGAGTTCCACGAAGAGACAGGAAAGTTAACTGTTTTCATTCCTTCAGTGTGCGAAGTTGGCTACAAGGATTCTTCGGTTCTCCGTTTCTCCACTAGGGTGACTGGATACTTGGAGAAGGGAAAGCTGGCTGATATCGAAGGAATCAAGACAAAAGTCTTGATCTGGGCAAAGGTGACGTGTGTTTCGACCGAGGGGCGAGGAAAGCTCAATTTCACCGCGGGTTTGAAAAAAACAAGGAACAGAGATGCCTATGAAGTCCTTCGAGAGGGTGTCAGCGTAGAAAAGTTCTAGAGGATAGCTGCAATGTAAGCATCTAGCAGCCTATATTCTTAATGTTACAATTGTGGTAAATTACATACAGCCACACAGACCTTTCCGGCTTTCAGCATGTTAATCGGTCTTTCAATTCGGCATCGTGGCTTCAAATATCTATCATTAGTGTATAATTTAATGGCAACTGCGAGCCACCCAGTCATGTATCCTTTGTCTACAGTGCATCAGTAATTTACATAAAGAAAACCCAATAGTGGTGGGTTAAGGCGTTTATTGTGAATTGAGACCAGCAGTGTCCAACCACGTTGGAGTTCATATTGGTGCATCCGTTTTCTATTTTCTTCACAACTATTTATACGATGGGCAAACTAATACGTCATAATGTTTTCTTCTTTTTTGAGTTCGTTTGCTGATGCATTTATCCAGTGATTGTAACTTGTCAACGGAATACTGTAATAGAGTGTCATGATCTGTGTTTCGTAAGTTGTCTCTGATATGCACGTTATTTCTTTGTACAACCACGAATATCAGGTACGAAAATAATTGAGTTTTCCTTAAGTAATGGAAGTTTTGGTGTATTCACCGAGATCGGATGGAACAAGTTAAAATGGATGGAACAAGTTAAAATGGCTATCTTCTTTTGGACAAGATCAAGTGGAGCATATGTTTTGATAAATCAAGTGCAACAAGTTAAAATGGCTATAATTTCGAAAGGGCTATGGATTATCTCACTCCTTTGTGTATGCATGCCTATTAGATGAGGCATATGTAAAATAAGCCATTCAACTAAAAGGCAGAAAGAGTGAAGGGACCATCATTCAACTTTTAATAGTGTGGTTCGGTTAAATGCTTTTTGACAATTTAAATTTTTTGATGGTGAAGCCTAGAAACAACGCACAAAGGCAATAACAAAATAGATGAATGATGTCATATCGAAATCCTAAGTGCAAAGAAAAGATTAAGATTAGATTTTCTAGTCCTTTTTTCAATTGAGATCCAACTAATATATATATATATAGAGAGAGAGAGAGAGTAATGATCAAGTAGGGTCCTGCCTTACTTAAAAAAAGTAGAGTTCATGCATATTTTCAGTAAATTATGTATATTTTAATCTATAATTTACTGAAATTATAATTTCAATCATTTTCAGTAAATACTAAAATTACCTTTTCAGTAAACACTAAAATTAATTTTCCCGTAATTTATGAATGAAATACAACACGATTTACTGAAAAAATTCAAGAGTCTCTCAGGCCCTATCTGAAAATTAGCCTATATATATATATATATATATATATATTGCAAACCATCATCTAGTAGATAAACAAAAGAAGCCAGATGGAAACAAAAGAATCAATGCAACTCAAAACCAGAATGTAATCTTTGAATTTGCAAATACACTATCAATTTCAAATGCAACTAGGATCCCATGGAAATCACAGCAATGTAAGAACATTTTTTTAATAATTAAACAAAAAATCATTGTTTTAAGGTCTAAGTACTCAACAGTAATCTTATTAGCTGTCTACTCAATTAACTTTACATATATTTTAGTTTTAATTTTATATTTTCGTTTGAGCTTCACATATAACATATAGTTAATTAATCTAATCATGTGAAAAGATCTTACATGTTTATTATTTATCATTTACAATTAACTATATTCCGGATATATGATATGATATTAGATATTTAACAAATGCGGATACAAATTTTGTATTGATACAGATATTATTCAAATCCAGATGTATCCGATAGATTTCGATATTGACTGATCCACTCTGTTTTGCTACGTTTACACCCTTAGCTTTTGAGGCAGTGGGCAGTGGTTGATTGCTTAATTTATAGCAAGATGGAGATCACATGAAGGATGAGGTCATTAGGGAGGTAATGCCTACAAGAGGATCTATGAGATATGGACATAGCTTTTCATGATTACTCTACGGAGTTCCAAAATTTCATAGATATTCTAGATCTTCATGTCAAATTGAGACTCACAAAATGGCAGTAATTTTGTGAGTACCACGGAAAAGCATGTAATTGACAGAAAAAAGGATAACTTAACCAATAGTTGAGCTCAAAGTTCCCTAATTAGTTGGGCTCATATGAAATTATTTTTCAGATAGAACTAGAAGATGATGGAGAAGGTGTCTGTGAAGTAAGTTTGATATCGAAAGTGTGTCCTGTAAGCATCCAGAAGAGAACACATTTGTCTTTTTACTCTTAGCGAGTTCAAGCTTAGGCTCAACTTGGTTTGCATTGTACTGCGAGAGTTTGAAAAAGAACCTGAAGGAAATTCTATTTATACTAATTGAACTCAATGCTAGCTAAGGCAGTAGGGCACTTTAACTTTAACCCCGAATTTCAATTAACCTATATGGTGAGAGACACAGAATCCAGATTGATTTAAGATAGCCACCTAGGAACACAGTTGCACAATAGAAGAACACAAGTGAAAATTCCCACCGGATCAAAATTCAATGTCCTTGTTCCATACCATCTTCTCGCAAATAAATTTTTTCAGATAACTTTCTGGCAAATAACTGAAATAACCAAAGGCAAGCAAAAGGACCTGATGAACCAGACACCAGCTTTAAAAATCGAACATGGCATACTAGATTTGAAGACAAAGAGAAAAAACCGATTAGACAACAAAAGCGCAGAATTCTGAAACCAGAAATCCAAATCTCTATCACCTTTGAATTTGCACACACGACCAATAAATCCAATTTCCGATGCAATCGGAATCACATTGAAAGTTTCAGCAATAGATGATAAAAAACAGCAAGAAATCTCAACTCAACAAAAAATTCCTTTCATTTGTTTTAGACAACGAGAAAAAAGGGATTGTGTCTAACTCACGGGTTCATGACTCACCTCCCCGCAACCTCCTGAGCTGCCCCACCCACCGTTCTTCGGGAACTTCCCCAGCCCAATCGGGTGCAAACCCTCGGAGCGACACGCTTCTCATGGCCTCCATCACCCTCACCGCGTTCTCCCGCGTCAACGGAGCGGTCCTCCGCCTCTCGTCCTCGCTGAACGCCCTCCGTATCGACGCCTCCCTCTCCCTCTCCTGCTCCTCCTGCTCCTCTTCTCCTCCTCCCCCGTTCAGATCCAGGGACGAGACACCCCCGTTCATCTCCAAGTGGGGGTTCGAGTTGAGGCGTCGGCTGTGGCCGATCGCGTCCATCCAACCCCCGTTGGAATGGGTGGCCAAAGATCCTCCTCCGTCTTCGGCGTCCGAGAGTTCGTCGTCTTCGTTGTCGTCGGGGGAGATAGGGAGGTAGTCGACGCCACCGCCGCCGAAGTCGCCTTCGGAGCTGCCGTCAGAATTGTTGTCGTCTGCAAACGAAGAGCAAAATGATGAATCTTTTTTTTTCAGGGGGAGATTGGTGATTGGGAAAGAGCGGAGAGGGAGAGTTGGTACCTGAGAAAGAAGAATCGTCGTTAACGGAGGTGGACATGGACGGAGGTGGAGAAGAGATTTTAGTTCGGAGATGGGCCGACGGTGGTGGACTGGTGGTGGTAAAGTGAAAATGGCAAAAGCAAGAGCAGTGGCATTAAAAATATCGCAATGCACCAGCCGGGAATCGAACCCGGGTCTGTACCGTGGCAGGGTACTATTCTACCACTAGACCACTGGTGCGGATGTGTGGTGACGTAACAAATAACTTAACAACACGGCATTTGATAACGTCCTATCGATAGAAAAGAAGAGAAGAAAAGAGAGGTGTAGATTACTGTTACTGCTGCTACTGCTACCAGAGAAGGGGAAATGGCGACTAATGCCGTTCTCAAGGCTCACACCCACACCTTCCTTTCTTCTTCTTCTCATTGGAATCATTTCAAACCTCCTAACACCACTTCTAAGATGATGGTGAGAAGAAAATTGATGCCCATGTCAGCTCATTCTATCGGGTATGTATGCTGAATTTCCCACCTTTTCTTTTTCTTTTTTAGCTTTTTATTTGGTAAATTTAGACGTTTCGTATGTTCTCACATCAATTTTTTTCTCTTGAGTATCTACCAATATATCCTGTTAATCGCTTCCTTCTCTCCAGAGAGTGCTCGATTGTTGCCCAGTTTTTATCTGTGCATTTCACGGCCTATAATCTTTATGCTAGCAAGGATTACTAATGTACAATATAGTAACACAAATTGATGTGGTTGATATCTAAGGGAGCTCTTAATTTTCTTCTCTCTCTCTCTCTTTCTGAAATATCTGTTTTTTGTTTAGATTCATCTGACATGAAGTATTTGGATAAAATTAGAGATTAAACTGCACTTTAAATGGAATTAAACAGCATCCTAAAAACTTGATGAAAACCCTACTCTATGAATCGAAATACTTGCGTTAGGTGAGATGAAGTGGCTGACACCACATTATAGGGATAATTTTGTTTTCGATTAGCAATGTTGGGCTGATATTCTCTACCGAGCTGATTTTGTAATGTTTATGGATACAAAAAAAAAATACAGGAAGTAAGTCAGGAACTCTGATATACAACTGAGTTGATATCGAAGTGAACAAAAACTAACCATTCATGTACGTTTGACTGTTGGTACTTGTTTTGAGTAACTGAGATTAATTATGGTTTTTTAAGTAACTAAGATTAAATTGGAATCTATGAATCGAAGCACTTGTGTTTGGTGAGATGAAGTGGCTGACACCATATTATAAGGATAATTTTGTTTTCACTTAGCAATGTAAGGCTGATATTCTCTACTGAGCTGATTTTGTAATGTTTATGGATACAAAAAAAATACAGGAAATAAGTTAGGAACTCTGATATACAACTGAGTTGATATTGAAGTGAACAAAAACTAACCATTCATGTACGTTGGACTGTTTGTACTTTTTTTGAGTAACTAAGATTAAATTATGGTTTTTTACAGGCTTGTTTGTTTAGATACAGTGTATGGTATCACATTCCGTATTAAACATCTGTGTATGAAAAAATGTTATGACTGATCAGATTGCTTTTATCCTATTTACAGGTCAGAGGTGTCTTTATCAACTGGAGTTTGCCTGATTCCCCATCCAAGGAAGGTAATAATTTAACTTTTTTTATTCAAGATTGCTTTTATCCTTTTAGTTTTATCATTGATCAGTGCATCTAAACATAGGTGCTTTTGCAAAACAATTTTGAAATATATATAAATCAATGCTTGCTTGTTTGTCTTATTTGTTTGAGTTATACATTGGCTTGTACATATTTTGTTAAGGTTGAGACCGGAGGAGAGGATGCTTTTTGCGTAAGCAGTTACAACGGGGGAGTTCTAGCAATTGCTGATGGTGTTTCTGGGTGAGATACTGTTATATCGAGAATCATAGCAATGAGTTTCATATGTTCACTGGTAACTAAGTGTTTTATCCTTCTAGCTATTCATATGCTTGCATGGCAGATGGGCTGAAAGAAATGTCAACCCTGCAATATTTTCTCAGGAGTTGATGAGAAATGTTTCAAATCTAATTGAAGACGAGGAGGTGTGTTTTTCTATTAAAATTTCGTGGCTGATGCCTTTTGGTTATTGTACATGATAAATTGAATATATTTGTGGAAAATCTTGATCCGACTTTTCAAATCCTAACTGTTTCTTACCAATGTATTCCTGTCACTCCATTTGCGTACAATAATATGACGTACATTTAATTGTTGTCGAGGAATACTGTCACTTCATGACTATTTAGCTATCTATGCACGCCAGAAGTAGAAATTTTTTTTGTCTGTAGAAAAGAAGGATCACATGATAACTGTTGCGTATATAAATATAATAGGTTGTATTAATAGGTGTCTACTCTTGAGGTTGTTTATTTTTAATGTGTTTATAGGATTATGTTCTCTAGTTGTCCATTGCTCTAAAAATAATTGTTAAACTGTGCTAATTTGACAGGTTAATTTTGATCCGGTAATCCTTCTGAAGAAGGCACATGCTGCTACTTCCTCTGTTGGCTCTGCCACAGTGTAAGTTTTTAGTAACCTTTGATAATTCTGATGGGATGTATTACTGCCGTCCATAAAATGTGATCCAGTTCATTGTTGTGAGAGTTAATAATGTCCTTTTTTTAATGAAGTGAGAGTTAATATCGTAAGAATGTCTGAATAAAATGTGATCCAGTTCATGGTTGTAATGATTAATAATGTCATTTGTAAGGAATGATGCAGTTCATGGATTTGTTCTGTGACAAAGATTGGCTCCATCCACGATCTTCCTTTTCTACTGGTCATTGTATATATTTTTCTTTTGTGTTTGTATGGTTTTTTAATTTTAGAGGCTGACATTTAAGCTCTTCACAAGTGTGTGTTGGATGCATGGGATGAACATGGAAAAGGTCTATATTTTGAAATTCTTGCTATATCCTCAGCTTGATCATTTATGTCTCTCTCTGTATATGACAGGTTGAGTTTATAGGAATCCATGGCACCTAAAATCCGTAATCTCTAGCAAACATGTCACTTTTGCAATTAATCAAAATTACCATGACCAAGGAACAACTTTGATGCTTTACCATCTCTGTTGGATCTTAGTCTGCCTTCTCCCTCTTGGTTGTGCAGAATAGTTGCTATGTTGGAAAATAATGGTGTTCTAAAAGTTGCAAATGTTGGGGACTGCGGTTTACGAGTTGTACGGGCTGGTATGTTACATCCTGAACATCATATGTAGTTTTCTGGTCATGTAGAGTCTCCTAGGAGCTTCTTGACTGCATGCCTCAGTTGTTTTCCTCCTAACTTTGCAGGACAGGTGATTTTTTCTACCATCCCACAAGAACACTATTTTGATTGTCCATACCAAGTCAGCAGTGAGATAATTGGTCAAACTTACCGTGATGCTATAGTATGTATTCCTCTTTATTATCCTTCCATAGAATCTTTGTATCTTGCTTTGGAGCTTTTATCTAGTGAACACACAATGCACATTTTCCTTTGATCAAACCATTACATTCCAATCTTACAATTTCTGTCTTACAGCATTATTTAGTCATCCCTATCTTCACACCAAGCTCCTATAGTGACAATTAAGGTGAAGAAGTACGACCCAAGAACCATCTGCCTTACATAACTGGATTTAAGTGGCAGCAGTATTCACTGTTATATCTTTAATCTCTTAAATAATGACATAGGCATAGTGCTCACACATGTTTGATTTCTAATTGTTTTTATCCCTCTCATTTCATAGTTGCTCAAATTTCTCCTTCACATCCTTTCCATTCTCATATTTGTCTATTAAATTTTCTGGACGCAGGCATGTAGTGTTGATTTATTGGAAGGGGATACAATCATCATGGGTTCAGATGGTCTCTTTGATAATGTTTTTAACCATGAAATCATTTCTACTATCTCGAGCTTCAAAGATGCCAAGGAGGCCGGTAGGTCTCCCCTTCTCTTTTTAATTTACAATACAGAGTTGCCCTGTCTCAACGTGCCTTGTACTTGATGCAGCAAAAGCACTTGCTGATTTGGCACACAACCATTCAAAGGATGTCAATTTTGATTCGCCGTACACCATGGAGGCTAGAAGTAGGGTATGACATGCAACTAAATCCTCTAGTATTGGTTGAACCCTAAAAGAGTGTTTGTTGCATGGAAATAAAGGGAAAATAAAATCCCTGGTCAAAGAGAATCTATAATCCCCACGAGTAAGGGAATCTATTTCCCCTTCGACCAAAATTTCTAGTTTGTGAGCATTTGAAAATATTTTCTAGCTAAAATTTCACTTTATAATGACGGTAAAGAAAATTCTTCATTGCTGTCTCGTGAACACCAAAGGAAAACTTGGCCAAAGGGAAAATACATTCCCATTGCTCTCTTTCCTATTTTTTCCATGTGCACTGACACTCCATGAGTATACTTTTGTGCAGACAGTTTAAATTTTGCTTACAATGTGAAAATCATGAATTTGATTGTGAAATGCTATATTAGATTATGGCACCAAAGTTGACATTTTCTAGAGAATAATACTTATATTTATAACCATTTTTTCTATTTTGCTAGAATTATCTCTAAACGATTTGTTAGAGTCCTAAATACAAGTTTAACAACTTTTTTGTATCACGGTTGGAGCACCCAATTTGACAGTTTTCGTTCTAGGGCTTTGATGTTCCAGCTTGGAAGAAATTTCTTGCAAAGAAATTGATAGGTAAACAAACTGCCCAGGATACTAATTTGTATAACCAAGACATCAGTATCTTGGATTTTTTTTTTTTTTGGTGTCAGCATCCCTTTTGGTGGATGCAATTATAAAAGTTTAAGTGTTGTTTAACCATTTGATCATTGCTTTTATCTTGCAGGGGGCAAACTAGATGACATTACAGTAATTGTAGGTCAAGTCGCAAGTTCACAAACGGGTTGAAATCTTTAGTCTTATTTTGGTAATTATTTTGGGAACTATATGTCATTGGAGAAGGAATGGAAGAAGAGATGACTGATTCTCTGCTTTTGTTTAAAGTTTATGCTAATAAATGAGGTCAAGTGGCAGGTTCACAAACGGGTTGAAATCTTTAGTCTTAATTTTACTAATTATTTTGGTAACTGTATATGATTGGAGAAGGAACGGAAGAAGAGCTGACTGATTCTCAGCTTCTGTTTAAAGTTTACGTTACAAAAGAAACCGAAGTATTTAGCTTACCTGTCACTGCAGCTGTGTCTTTACACTTTTGCCAAGTCCTATGGAGTCGTAAGTGCAGCGGCCAGTGTGCTCCTGCAGCAGCCCCTGCGGCTAAAATCCGCTAAAATGTTACCCCCATTGAAGGGTTCTACCTCGATATCGCTGCCTGGCATTGGAGCGGATGGTTGAGAGGAACATCTGCAACACTGGAAGTTGTATTTGGTTCGCCGGTTGGCCGACGTTAGCTACTTACGTCGATTCTTTAGTCGATAGCATGTGAAAACATCTCAAATGGGTTTTAACTTTCTTTATGATTACAGCAGTTTGGAACATTAGAGGATTGAGGTCTGGGCACAAGAAGAGAGAATTAAAAGAATTTATTGTATCTAACAAATGCGATATTATTATTGTCAGTGAAACTAAACTGGAAGAGTTTACTGAAGGGTCATTAAGATATTTAGGAGGTAATAAAATCAACACATGTTCTTCGATTCTCTCTATTGAGGGGGGATACTTATAGGTTGGGATAGCAGTACAAGGCTATCAGATGCATCCCCTTCAGTTTTAGTCTTTCCATTAATTTTGAAAGTTTGGATAATAATTTGGTTTGGTGGCTCACTGGGGTGTATGGCCCCTGTGATCAGAGTATGAAACCCATTTTTATGGAAGAATTGCATCATATTGGCACTTTGGTTAATAATATATGGCTCCTGAGGGGTGACTTTAATGTCATTAGGTTTCCTAGTGAACACTCCCCTCTTATTAGCAGCAACATTCATATGGACAGATTTAATGACTTCATTGATCAGAATTCTATGATCGACTTATCACCAAATAACTTCTCCTTTACCTGGTCTAACTTTCAAGATAACCCTACAATGGTTAAGCTTGATCGTTTCCTTATGTCCCCAGGTTGGTCAGTGAGCTTTCCAGACTCTTTGTGTTCAGGCAAGGCCAGGATTGTATTCAACCATATTCCTATTCTGATTAATACTTTATCCCCTAATTGAGGCTCCACATCTTTTAAATTCTACAAATCCTGGTTTTCCTATGATGGTATTGAACAAGTCATAAAGGAATTTTGGTGGTAGAATGGTTATCCACTTTCTGTATCATCCCCTGTTTCTGAGTTTAGTTCTAAATTAAAAAATCTAAAAGCTATACTCAAAAAATGGTTAGAGCCA
Organism: Posidonia australis; assembly: GCA_024699735.1. Classification (NCBI taxonomy): domain Eukaryota; kingdom Viridiplantae; phylum Streptophyta; class Magnoliopsida; order Alismatales; family Posidoniaceae; genus Posidonia; species Posidonia australis. The sequence goes on from JAMKQA010248580.1 coordinate 15,644, forward strand.
ATTAAAACTTTTAGAACTAAAAGACTCAGAACTATTGAAGTTCTAATTCAGGAGATGGACAATCTAGCTGAAGATTCTGACAATATAGACTAGGCTCAGAAAAAGACCTTGAGACTAGAACATCTTAATCTTCTTAAAGAGCAAGAGGTATATTGGAGACAAAAATCTAGAATCCAATGGCTGAAGGAAGGGGACTCAAACACCTCCTTTTTTCATAATATGGTTAAATGCCATAGGAGGACCAATAACATCTCCTCTCTACTAATTAATAACACAGTATCTACCACTCAGTCTGAAATTTGTGGTGAAGCAGAGAACCACTTTACTAGGTTATTCAATAAGGGTGTTTTTCCTCAAATTACTCTGGACTGGGATGCTTTAATCCCAGTGAAACTTCCCTATCCAGAACAGCTAGAGATCCCTTTTGAGGAAGAGGAAATTAGGAGAAGTGTATTTCACCTTGCTGGGGATAAGTACCAGGTCCTGATGGATTTCCTATATTCTTTTTTCAGCACTTTTGGGATCTTTTGAAGAAAGAGATTATTAATATCTTCAATGTGTTTCACTCTTCTAATGATCTTGAATTTCTGTCTTCAGTGAATCAGACCTTCATTGCTTTAATTCCTAAAAAGTTGGGGTCCATTAGGATACAGGACTTTAGACCCATTAGTTTACTTAATAGCATATATAAAATCATCACAAAAACTTTGGCCTCTAAGTTAACTCTAGTTCTAAATTCTGTCATTGATGCATCCCAGTGTGCATTTCTGACAAGGAGGTCCATTGGGGACTGTTTCCTGATTGCTCAGGAAACCCTTCATTACATGAAGTCTACCAATACCAAAGGTTATTTGTTGAAAATAGACTTTGAAAAAGCTTTTGATAATATTAACTGGAATTTTCTTCTAGATTCTCTTTCTGGATTGGGTTTTGGAGACAGGTGGATCTCTTGGATCCGTATGTGTATAAAATCTGCAAAATTTTCAGTGTTAATCAATGGATCACCTAAAGGCTATTTTGGGGCTTCTAACGGGCTAAGGCAGGGAGATCCCCTATCCCCACTTTTGTTCATCATTACTTCTAATGTTCTGAATGCAATGTTGAAAGTAGCCAAGAGAAATAATCTTATTTCTGGGATAACATTTCCCAATGATGGCCATTCAGTAGTTAATCTACAATATGCTGATGATACTATTATTTTTGACTGACAATAAGGAGAATTTGATTAATGTCAAAAGAATATTATGTTGCTTTCAGACTTGCTCTGGTCTCAAAATAAATTTCTTAAAATCATCTTTAACTGGAGTGGGGGTTACTCAGACAGAGCTTTTATCTTCTTGTGATATCTTGAGATGTGAGAAGCTAGACCTCCCAATCACATATCTTGGACTGCCTTTGCATTAAAAAAGTTAATGCTACTAGTTGGGCTCCTGTGATAGAGAAAGTTACTAAGAAACTCTCTTCCTGGAAGGCCAAAAACTTATCATTAGGGGGAAGACTTACTTTGGTTAATGTTGTACTGTCAGCCATTCCAACATACTATTTGTCTGTCCTTCATATGCCTTCAAAAATAGAGAAAAAAATAGATACATTAAGAAGTAAATTCCTATGGAATTCTTTATCTAATAATCAGAAAGGGATGCACCTTATTAAATGGTCTAATATATGTAGATCAAAAAAACAAAATGGTTGGGGAATTATCAATCTGAAAAACTTTAGTGCAGCCCTCAAGACCAAGTTAATATGGTAATTTTTCTCTAATCAATTTAACCCTGGTTGGAAGCTATTGATCAAGGCTAGATATTTGCATAGGGGCCCTAGAGCTATATTAAACTCTTCTACTGCCTTTTGCTCTCCATTGTGGAGCTATTTAAAGCAGGGATTTGCTGTTTTCAATTGCTTTACTTCTGTCTCGGTTGGCAATGGACTTAACACAATGTTCTGGAATCATAAATGGTTCAATTGTAGGATACTAATGCTTCTCTAGAGGGAGGGGTGAATAGAGATTTTCAAGTTTTAATTAACTCTTTGAACTTTGTTATGCAATCTGATTAATCTTAAGAGTTTAACACACAATCAATCAATCACAAAGACACCAAGAATTATAGTGGTTCAGCCAACCCCGGCTTAGTCCACTCCTCAAGCTCCCACTTGAGATTT
>JAMKQA010248583.1:0-14307 GCA_024699735.1 Posidonia australis
TAAAAAGACCTTCATTGGCAACCATTTAGCTCTCTTGGTTAAGTCACCTATCTACTCCTTGCAACTCACTCTCGTTTCCAGAGGATACCCTTACATTCTAGAGCATTCTCAGCTCGTCCAAAGCAACATGGAAGTGTTATCTTGAGCCTTCAAGGAAGAAACATCTTGGGCAAGGTAAGATCCTTACTCCTCTTTTTACTTATCATTTTATTAAAGCTCTAAATATTGCACTAAATAAAGCATGTGAAGATCTAGATATATGATCTGTTAGTAATCTATTTTCGTGTTGTTTTTATGATAAGATGATTGCTCCTACACGTATATTCACAATGCCTCTGTGTCATGTTAAATTTTGCATCATGTAATCTCTGTTTTTACATACTAAATCTTGATTCATGCAAATGCTTGCTATGAAATGAGCTGCAAATACACTCTTTACATATTTATCATCTTCATATGATTGTTAGGTTCATTAATTCATTGCATACTCCTTAGAGCCTACTAAGAAGTAGCTTCATCCCATTAACCCATGAACTTGCATGATTAAAAAATAAATGATAAAAAAATTTCTATGCTTGCTTTTCATCATGTTTTAGTGCACTACCATTTGAATAATCAAGCTGGTTAAAATTAATCACATTTCATCTCTAGCAGTTGGACCAGAATCTGAAATCCGACTGTTGTTTGATTTAGATTTTCTAGAGTGCACCACACTGGAGCACCAATATGACGCACTAGGGTGGCGCACCTCACTAGAGCACCATCCTAGCGCACCATCCTGGTGCACCATTCTAGTCAGAGAACAAATCATCAACTTTGCATCATGATCGGCATGCTTTTCTGGGTGTTTTGGACTTTGATGTTTTTTAGTGTTTATTCTCTGATACATCATGACTTTGTATGCATGATTTCAGCCTAGATAGCACTCTTTATAAGACTTTTGCATCTTGCATGTTCAGCCTGCTATCATAATCATTCCCAAACCAAACACGATCCCTCATTGGGTCCTGTGACCATGCTGGTGGAACCCTACACGACTCTCTCCTACTAGGAGCGTGGAAGCACTCGAGGAGTCCCGATACGGTCACGGCGAAGATGGTGAATCCGGAGAAGAAGACTAAACTCGGAAACACCTAGGGAAGATGAGAAAGGATAAGGAAAGGAGTCGTCACCTAGTCTTTTAATGGAAAGACAAGGAAAACCAAACACACAAGAAAACCAAGAAGCATACAAGATGCAAAAAACATGTGTGCTTCATGCCTAATGGATATAATGCACAAATGAATGCGGGCCAGAGAAAGGGTAAGGATTCTGGTTACACATGGGGAAGGGGTTAGGCACCCCCATGCGCCCGAGAAAACTCGATTTTCCTAGGTTTCTTACTTGTCAATGGTCTATTAAATGTGTTCCTGCTTATTCTAAATGCTCATGCTAAAGATGACTAGAAAACATGCCAAATCAAAGAGAAGAAGTGGATAAAAGGGAAAAAGTTAATCCGAGGGTCAAATGTAACATTGAGAATGTCGCTTTACTGTACGCCCTTGGGCGATGAGGAAAATCGTGAAAATTGAGAAATTCTCGGAAAGTGTCACGCAAATCAGTGGAAATTTGGATAAATTCGTGAAAATCAAATTGGGGAAAATAATCCTCTTTTCAGAACAATGTCGGCTTTGTTAAGCCTTTTAATGTACACCCTCGGGCAATGGAATGCCAAATCAAATCTAAAGATGTGAAAAGCGGAAAGAATCCGAGAGATGGCGAGAAAACCAAGCTCAAAAAGAGTTGGAAAATAAAAGGCAAGAAAATTGCATGAAAAAGTGTGATAAAATGTGCAAAATGCATGTGTGAGTAAAAATACGAATTCCAGAAGCCTTTGTGCAAAAAACCCAATTTCTGAATAAAAACTGAAATTTTGAAGCCCAAATCATCAAAAATACATAGGAAAACACATTCTATGCAATTATGAAGAAATCTGGGGTCAAATGTGCAAATATGTGCATTTCTAGCCAAATTGATGTTTCCAAGGGGTTAGAATGCAATTCTGCCAATAAAACATGCATTTAATGCAATTCAGTGGAAATTCATGGTAAAATATGCAAGAAAAAGGATCCATGAAAATTTCATAAAGTTTTAGGGGCAAAACAGTAATTTTTCCCTAGAAAACATGCATTCAGTGTGAAATCTGTAAAGTGCAGGGGCTAAAATGTAATTTAACCAGAAAAACAATGTATTCATAAGATTTCAAAGAAGTTCAGGGGCTAAAATGCAAATTAACCAAAGAAAATATGCACTTTCGCAAGTTTCAGTAAAGTTCAAGGGTAAAAATGTAATTTACCCAAAGAAATATGCATTCTGTGTTATTTTGATGAAGTTCAGGGGTTTAAATGCAAGTTTGACAGAAAAATGTGCATTCTGAAAGGCTTCAAAAAAGTTTAGGGTCTTTTATGCAAAAATATTGGACTAAAATGCATGAAAAGAAAATCTGAGGGTTTTTGTTAAACTTTTAAACCTGGAAAACATTATTTTGAATATTCAGGGGGCATAATGCAATATTTTCAATTAAAACTTTATTGAAACGATTTATGAAAAATGATTAAGGCCCTGAATGTAAGAAAAGGACCTATTTGCAATAAAAAAGGATCTAAATAAAATAGACAGAAAGTTTCAGAATTTTATTAAAATAAAAATGTTTTAAATTGTTTTTAAAAGAAAAGGCAGCGGCGGCCGCTAGTGATAGAGCTCCACCATCGATCACTGTCGGAAAGGTCACTGAAACTATCCCGTGGTCTGATCTAAGAAGAAGAGGAGGAGGAGAGGAGATCAAACGGTCTTGATCGAGCATCCAAAGGTGGGAGTGGGCCTCCCACCTACCTCGCCGTCGAGGCACTTCAGCGACGGCGTCGGGGAAGAAGAGAGCTCCAGGAGGGTCGTGGCGTGGCGCTCAGGGATCCAGGAGGCTTGGAGGCAATGCGAAGAGTCTTTCCCTTTTACCAGAAGCGAGAATGGGGCACTTCCTCCATCCTCGAACCAAGCTCGCCGTCGATGCGATTCTCCTCCACTGATCTCGACTGCGACGGCTGTCCAGGGCATGTGGTGTGGATCTAAAGGCTCAGCAGTACTTGGGACGCGCCGTGGAGTGTTTTTGGATACTCGGAGAGGCTCGGAGATGCAAGAGGTGCGTGCTCCTCCACTGGTTGCAGTCTTCTTCTCCGGCACCAGTGACGGAACGACGTCGACAGCGATATTGTGGCAGTGGCCTCGGAAGGCAGCGGAGCGGCGTGCAGAGGAATGGATAAGCAGGAGGGAGGTCTAGGGAAGAAGATCTAGGGCTATGGGGCTCAAATTAGCTAGTGGATTCATGCCCCCACCTAGGCCATCGGAAAATCACTCTAACGAGCCCTAGGAGCTCAATTTCGACTAGAGGAGACCTCTGGATCTACTGGAATCAAACCAGGAAGATAGGGGGAGAACTAGGAAAGCATTTCTAACAATAATTGAGGTCAAGGATGAGCGTACTTGGTCTGGAAGTGGAATGGATGGTCGGAGCTCACCGAAGGCTGTCGGAGCTCGCTAGAGATGGATGAGAACTCAAGTTTCTCACCTCCACGAGCTTCCTCTCTCTTCTAGGATTTCTCTGGTAGCTCAGGTTGGGTGTGGAAAGGCTTGGGGAGCTCACCTCTCTCCAATTTTGCAAAAATGCTAAATGTCCCAAAAGTCTAAAAGTCCTCCTCTACTTGCACAAGGAGGCCATTTATAGGCTTAGTTGGTTGTTAGGGCTGGAGTGGAAGGTGGTTAGATTTGTCGGAGGTTAGTTAGGAAGTTTAGTTTGTTGGAGATTAGTTAGGAAGTAGTTTAGTTTGTTGGAGATTAGTTAGGAAGTGGTTTAGTTTGTTGGAGATTGGTTAGGAAGTAGTTTAGTTTGTTGGAGATTAGTTAGGAAGTGGTTTAGTTTGTTGGAGATTGGTTAAGAAGTGGTTTAGTTTGTTGGAGATTGGTTTGGAAGTAGTTTAGTTTGTTGGAGATTAGTTAGGAAGTGGTTTAGTTTGTTGGAGATTGGTTAGGAAGTGGTTTAGTTTGTTGGAGATTGTTTAGGTAGTAGTTTAGTTTGTTAGGAAGTGGTTTAGTTTGTTAGAGATTGGTTAGGAATTGGTTTAGTTTGTTGGAGATTGGTTAGGAAGTGGTTTAGTTTGTTGGATTAGTTACATGATGTTTGACTTTAGGGCTTGGGGCTTGACTTAGGATTTGACCTAGGTTTAGGGTTTAGTTTAGGTTTAGGGTTTGGATTAGGGTTTAGTTTTGTATTTAGGTCAGTTAAGGTTTTGCATTGGTGGTTGTTAGAGTGAGGAGTGGTTGTTGGGTTTGGCCTATGCAAGCATATTGGGGTATCTTCAGCTGCCCCTCCTTGAGCGAGGTCGGAGGACGAATGGAATAGAGACCGACGCTCAGAGTTGACAGAGACACCCCACCCCTTTTTGCAAGGAAGAGGGATCAAGAGAAGGAGGATCATCACTCGGAGTTGACGAAGATGCCCTATCCGAAGCTGCAAGGAAAAAATAGTTAATGGCAGCCAGCTACCAGCTAGTGAATGCACCAGATGTCTCGTCGCCACAACTGAAACAAACCACCAGAGAAGTCAATACAGATGACCAAATACTGACAAGTTGACGACCAATCAACTCCTAAAAGACATGACTGGTTATCACACTTGTCGAGAGAAGTGCTAGACAAGACTCACGGTGCTTGCCGACCGAGAAGAGACTTGTCATAGAAGTCATCTGGGTAGTTTGGGCTACCAACCCAAAGGAAGGGAAAAAAAATCAAAAGTGAAAAAGAGGGCACCAAGATTCATCTTAATAGAACGAACCATGGACGGGAAAATTCAAATGTGAAAAGGGGGCACCAGGATTCGTCCAAATAGAACAAACCGTGGATGGGCAAATTCAAATGTGAAAAAGGAGCACCAGGAATCGTTCCAATAGAGCGAACCTTGGATGGGAAAAAAGGAACTAGGATTTGCTTCAATAGAGCGAACCATGGATGGGGAAAAAAAGGCACCAGGATTCGTTCCAATAGAGCGAACCTTGGATGGGAAAATTCAAATGTAAAAAAGGGGCACCAGGATTCATCCAAATAAGAACGAACCGTGGATGGGCAAATTCAAATGTGAAAAGGGGCACCAGGATCCGTCCAAATAAAACAAACCTTAGATGGGAAAATTCAAATGTGAAAAGGGGGCACCAGGATTCGTCCTAATAGAATGGACCTTGGATGGGAAAACTAAAATGTGAAAATGGGCACTAGGACTCGTCCCAATAGAACAGACCTTGGATGGGAAACTCAAATGTGAAAAGGGGGCACCAGGATCCGTCCTAATAGAACGAACCTTGGATGGGAAAACTCAAATGAGAAGGGGCACCAGGATCCGTCCCAATAGAATGAACCTTGGATGGGAAAACTCAAATATGAAAAGGGGCACCAGGATCCATCCAAATAGAACGAACCTTGGATGGGAAAAAAGGCACCAGGATTCACTCCAATAGAGCGAACCTTGGATGGGAAAAAAGGCACCAGGATTCATTCCAATGGAGCAAACCTTGGATGGGAAAAAAGGCACCAGGATTCGTTCCAATGGAGTGAACCTTGGATGGGAAAAAAAGCACCAGGACTCGTTCCAATGGAGCGAACCTTGGATGGGAAAAAAGGCACCAGGATTCATTCCAATGGAGCGAACCTTGGATGGGAAAAATGACACCAGAATTCGTTCCAATAGAGCAAACCTTGGATGGGAAAAAAGGCACCAAGATTCACTCTAATGGAGCTAACCTTGGATGGGAAAAAGGGCACCAGGATTCGTTCTAATAGAGCAAACCTTGGATGGGAAAAAAGTCACTAGGATTCGTTTCAATGGAGCAATCCTTGGATGGAAAAAAAGGCACCAGGATTCGTTTCAATGGAGCGATCCTTGGATGGGAAAAAGGGCACCAGGATTCGTTCCAATAGAGTGAACCTTGGATGTGAAAAAAGGCACAAGGATTCGTTCCAATGGAGCGAACCTTGGATGGGGAAAAGGGCACCAGGATTCATTCCAATAGAGCGAACCTTGGATGGGAAAAAAGGCACCTGGATTCGTTCCAATAGAGCGAACCATGGATAGGAGAAAAAGGCACCAGGATTCATTCCAATAGAGCGAACCATGGATGGGAAAAAGGCACCAGGATTCGCTCCAATGGAGAGAACCATGGATGGGAAAAAAGGCACCAGGATTCATTCCAATAGAGGGAACCTTGGAAGGGAAAAAGGCACCAGGATTCGCTCCAATGGAGCGAACCTTGGATGGGAAAAAAAGGCACCAGGATTCGTTCCAATGTAGCGAACCTTGGATGGTAGAAATAACACCAGGATTCGTTCCAATGAAATGAACCTTGGATGGGAGAAAAGGCACTAGGATTAACTCCAATGGAGTGAACCTTGGATGGGAGAAAGGGCACCAGGATTCGTTCCAATGGAGCGAACCTTGGATGGAAAATAGAACACCAAGATTCGTTCCAATAGAGCGAACCTTGGATGGGAAAAAAGCACTAGGATTCGTTCCAATGGAGCAAACCTTGGATGGGAAAAAGGCACTAGGATTCGTTCCAATGGAGTGAACCTTGGATGGGAAAAAGGCACCGGGATTCGTTCCAATAGTGCGAACCTTGGATGAGAAAAAAGGCACCAGGATTTGTTCCAATGGAGCGAACCTTGGATGGGAAAAAAGGCACCAGGATTCCTTCCAATAGAGCAAACCATGGATGGGAAAAAAAGGCACCATGATTCGCTCCAATGGAGTGAACCTTGGATGGGAAAAAAGGCACCAGGATTCGTTCCAATAGAGCGAACCTTGGATGGTAAAAAGGCACTAGGATTCGTTCCAATGGAGCGAACCTTGGATGGGAAAAAAGGCATCAGGATTCGTTCCAATAGAGCGAACCTTGGATGGGAAAATCAAAGGCCTTGAATCCATTCGTTAAGATCAGGATTCATAGGCGAAAAGGGAATTCTGCCCTACCTGGTACAGAAGTTGTGAAGACTTCATTTGTCCAGGTCGGGGCAACAACACAGGATTCTTGACTATTATCTGGGTGGTCCCCAGTGCCAAGCCGACAGGTCGAAGAAAGTAGAATCCTACATCAGTCATGTGCGTGCTGTCGTGATGGCGATTTCTATTTTGCATCAACCATAAGAAACCAAACAAGCTGGCCAGAAACGTTCTGAAGAATTTTATTACCTGAGTTAGTGAAGTGATTACATGTATTTCAATTTGCAAAGAACCAGTAACATGACATGAGTTTTAAGAATTTGCGTCATCTCTGGATCATTTGGAGCCTGAGGCTTTTGCAAAGAGTGTACGGCTCGGGGCGACGCTATAGATCGGCCAGGTCTCTTCGACTTTGGCTTCATAATCTGCTGTGCAACTCTTCCCCTCTATGACTGTAAGATCCTTCGATCGTACGGGGCCACCGAGCAGACGAGATAGCTCCTTAGTCATAGTGTAGGAGCCCAGGGAGTATTCTTGGAACCATGCTGGCATTTGCCCTAGAACAAAAGAATCCTGCTGGTAACCGAACTATCGCATCACACGGACTGGCTGATATTCCACTCCACCAGTCAACCCTGGCAGGATGATAAACCGCATGTCGACTGTGTTGAAGAAGGCCTCAAAGTTATGTGTAGCAGAAGGAATAATGCGTCAGATGATTTTCTGTTCTGTTAAGCTTTCTAAATGCTCGTACTCCTTCTAAACTATGGTGAGTGTGTGCACATGGCCACTTTGACAGTGGCATTCGAAGGTTGATCGTTGTGGGCATAAGACTTCTACACCAATATATGCAGCCAACCATACCTGTACAAAAACTCCACAACCATAAAAGTGGCGGCAGCGCCGCAGTGATCGGTCCAGAGCCCTGTAAGTTTCTGCCAAGATGACTGGGGCTAGATCTATTTGTCAAGTGACAACTGCCAAATCGATCTCAGCGACTTCAATGTTTACAACCATCTGGCCATGGCTGAAAATCAACTCTCCTAGGAAGCAGACAACAAAGCCTTTCAACAAAAGCTCGTCACCTAGGGAAGCGCGCATTTCGGCTACTTTGTCAAAGTGGGCTAGTTACAGCATAGGAGAATGTCCGTCTGAACAGATGAGCTGACGACCACAATCACTGGTTGATAGGCCAGTTAGCTCACTCGAGACTGAAGAATACCTGTCGCGTCGCATAAAGACGATGGGTCCCAGGAACTTCTGTAGACAACATATTCTGTGGACCTCTTCTAAGGTTGGAGTCAGTTTAATTCTCCCAAAGCGGAAAACATGATGAGCCGATCTCCAGAATTGAGCTACCGCACACAAAAAGTATCAGGAAACCTCCACCTTTGCGATATCCAGAAGCTTTGAAGAGATTCCCTACATCCGTAGTTTGTCGCGATCACTTTTAGTCAACTGCTTGATCCATGCTTGGAGAACACTTGAGCAATATGTGGGCACAACCATCGTAGGGAAACCCATGATCTGTAAGGTGTTTTAGCTTTCTTGGCTCAGGCTTCCTCAGAAAGGGCAAACGATCTCATGCAGGACATGCTTTAAACACTGTTTTAGAAATAGATCTCAATTTTGCTTCATTCAATAACACTTAGCAAAATCAAAGCAGACAGGTAAGAGATGAAGTGTTATTGAAAGAATTAGAGAAATTGGCCCAAAGCTGAAAACTACAGCTGATTGGACAAAGAGTTGTTGGACAGACTAAATCTTGTGCACAACTTTGAGGGAAAACCCTGGTTTCAACTGGTTCTGACCAGGCACCCAAGTAATGAGATGTGGCCATCAAACTTGGAAGTTCAGGATTATCTGATGATTGCACCCCTTAGCAGATTACCGGGGTCCTCGACCAACAGAGTAGCTGACATGCCCCTGGTCGAGTGTTGACTCAAAGTGTCTAACCATAGGACATCTGTCATGCCGCTGGCTTGACATGGACAACTCTTGACCAAACAGAGTAGCTTACATGCCCTTGGTCGAGTACTGGCTCAGTGTGTCTAACCATAGGACAGCTGACATGCCTCTGGCCTGACATAAATGGTCCTAACAGACGAGAGCAACTTACATGCCCCTGGTTTAGGCGATGTCCTCTTGATTCTCTTGAACTAAATGTTGTTGTCACATCCTAGCCAAGAGAACCAAGCGATACTCTGCGACATTTTTAGGATGATATTTGCAAAAAGAAGATGCATGCATGCAAAATGATTTGTAGGATCTTATTGGTGCCCTCAGCATTGGGAAGCTTACTACCAAGTACAGGGGAACGACAACTCCAGACCTCACTAGACTCTATCCAAGCCCCTAGTTTTTGGGTGGCTCTCTGGAAACGGGTCACTGTGTCTTGGGCTCCGTTCCAAACCCCACTAGACCATACCCCTACCTTTTTATTTTATTCATTCATTATTCTTTTCCCCTCATAGGCATGTGGGTTCACCCTTTCCTTGGCTTGGAGGTAATAGGTACCTTGTCTATGGTGGGGAGCTGCTGTTGTTTAAAGGGTTGGCTAGGCCCTTTTTGTAACATGTCTTCCAGGTATTCACTACGACTCCTCTCCAAGATAAATTGGAGGGACAAAGCTACTCACCATGCCTCTCTCTTTAGGGCTGACTTCTATCTGCGACTTCTGTCTTCTTATTCTTTTATGCCCTTTTTCAGATATATTTTTTTGTTTTATTTCTCTCACTCTCGCCCCTAACATTTTATCTCCCTTTAGGAGGTGCAAGGTCCCTGAGGAGCTTGGATACTTCACCCAATTCACAATGAAAGGTGGCTCCCTCACTCCCTAAGTTCCTGAAAAGTATCCACCTGAGGAGGTGCTACACATTCCCCACATTGGCAAGCTTATTCCACCTATCCTCATTGGGTTAAGATCCATGCATGTGATGATGAAAACAAATGTTAGCCTATATGTGTGTATACTGAATGAGGGTTAGTATGTGTTGTGATGCGGAGCTACATGGATGTGAGAAGATCATGACCTCATGTATACATGAAGGAAATTGTTAGTGTCATAGAGTAAGGACACACTATTTATGATCACTAATAGTACTTTTTCAGGTAGCATGAATTAACTGGCTCTAACTGTTCGATGCAGTCCATGTCCTCAAAGATAACAACCCCTGATGGTGTTTTAGAATGGTCACTGTAACCCTAGTCTTCTTGTATGCACCCTTGATGATTCATGGCTCTGCTATTTCTGAACTTGTGTCTGACTGTTCCACTTCAGGTAGACAAAATCTTTTATTATCATGCTGTCTCTATGCAGCATGTACAACAGGTGGGCAGCTGTCCTCTGTCTGACTGATGTGAGTGCTGCCTCCCGGGTTCCTTCCTGAGCCTATCTTAGGATCTTCTTTTTTTTTGGACCCCACTGCTCAAGTGGGGCCAAGTCTGATAGTACCACCTAGACCCCCTCCTGGCTGATAGGAGATAAACTCCTCTGGTCTAGTGCTTATGGATCTATTCTCCTCCAAAGTCATGATAGCAGACTGACCTTGTGCAACTGCTTGCTGCTCTGTGTCCTTGATCATTACTGCCTTTCCTTTCTTGCGCTTAAGCTCAATTTGTGCATCCTCGGCTACTACTGATAACTGCTCTTGAAATAGAACTTCCAGATCGCTGAGCATGTTATCCACCTGAGCTACCACGGCATCTACTTCCTCTTCATCGGAAGCATAATCAACATAATATGTGCTGGTAGTTCTCAACACCTCAGGCACTGATTCCGATTGCCTTGGCTGCTACCCCTCCAAAACTGACTGTCACTCTGAAGCTGCTACTGTTGATTCTGCCCTCGCTGCATCCCAAACTGCAACCAGATTGTTAGACAGACCCTCCGCTGACTCCGGAGGCGGCAACGCTAGCATAGCTATCCTCGGGGACATGGAGATATTGAATCCATTCCATAGTCCATATTTTCCTCCTCTGAGTAATAATCCTCTATACATATCCATTTCGGTCCATTGACTGGTTTGTCCGGCTCAGGTTCTGCAAGCACCAAACTCTGATTGGGATTTAGCAATCCTGCACTTACAAAGTTAGTTAAATCTCAGGAAATAACGAGTTTTTGGAACTTATGATGCTTTGCGTATTCGTCTTGTGGCTTCTGCTCGTATCCCAATCCTTCAAACTTTCGTCTTCTTTCCACGACAATTGGTTCTACGATTCCTTGGCCATTCCACCCGAGAGGTGCTCCCTTCTCGTATCCCCATCTTTGACATAGATTCTCGACCATCAAAAAGGGGTTGCCAAAAGCTACCAAATGGCTGGCACGCTTGAGAATTGGAATAAAATTGACCGGTTCAAAACAGTCGACACGGTAGAGCACATCAGAAGGTTTGGAGTCAAAATGGACAGTATGGAGCGGCACTGAAGAGACTGTAGAATTAGAAGACTCAATGAAGGATTGACTTAGCTGATAAAAGAATGGATCTGAGACATCATGGATGAGGAGAGAAGGATCAAAAGATTCAACCTCATCCAAAGAAAGGAAATAAACTCCCGAAGCTCCCGACGCATGCTCAAGCAAAGGCTGACTAACTATGTTGCTAGATGTGGATGCAGATGAATGTGGTCTCTATGCAGTGGGTCTAGACTCTGCTTCCTGTGTGTTAATACTGATGGCCTTTCGGTCAATTAGGTTATGAATAGCATTCTGAAGTGTATAGCAGTTATCCATAGAAATCACCCGCGACTCTATGGTAACTGCAAATAAATCCACCTTAAACTATGAAGGAAGAGGGTTTGGCGGTGGGCGGATTTTGAGAAGGTTCAGTAGTGACACTACCTTAGGAAATATGACACTCAGTGGCTCGACTAAAGGAGTGTAATCTCTCTCAAGTCGTGGGAGCCACCTTGATCCCTAGTAGCGCCCCTACCTTGCCGGTGCAGGCTGGTATACTGGCTCGGCGGTGGTAGTGATTTGTGATGTGTGTGGTGCTCTTGGTGTAGGGGAGTAAACAACCTGATTCTGAGCTGGCGAGCTCACCACATTGGTTGGCATAACAGGAGCCCTTACGTATGCCACAACATTCTTAGTAGAGTCTTTCTTTCGCCTGTAGCCAGTGTTGGATCCATTGTTACCACCGTTGCTACTACAAGTTCCGCCAGTAGCTATGGTCTGCTTTGTGAATGTTGCTAACGCTGGGAAGTTTCCGCTATTTAGCGAGCTCTCTACACGAGTGCCAGCTCTGATCAGGGATGCAAAGGTAGTAATTAGTTGGATGTTAAGCAGAGCTCCAATGGCTGGCTACGCCCCTCGAATTATTATTTCGATAGACTCTTCGTCAGATGGTCTATCACACACTTGTGATGCGAGGGCTCGCCAACGCCCGACGTACTCCCAGAACGGCTCGTGAGGCTTCTACTTGGTGGCGACCAGGTCCTCATGCTCTGGGACCATGTCGAGGTTAAAAGAGTACTGCTCCAGAAAAGCTTGGCTTAGATCATTCTAGGTCTTTATGGTGGACATATCCAATGATGTGAACCATTTTAGAGGTGGACTTGTAAGACTTTTCTGGAAAAGGCGAATGAAAAGTCTCTCATTAGCCTGTAGCTGAACGAGTTCACCATAGTATGCCCGAAGATGTGAAATTGGGTAGCCTTTCCCGTTATATTTCTCAAATTCCGAGATGTGGAAGTTCGGTGGGAGTACCGCCTCTGGGAAATAGTAGAGGTCCCGAAAGGAGAAAGATTGGTGGTCCCCACCCTGCACTTGATATAGAGCATTCTCCAGGTCATTCATCCTGGCGAAAAGTGCATTGGGAGTTGCTGCTGACATTGAGTGTGCAGTCGGGGCGGGTCCCAGTTACGTTGTGTCTATAACACCCGTGTGCTCCTCCAGATCTATCATCTCGCCACCTAGTGCCATGGCGTGAGGACTAGCGTACCCGTGCATGTGCGCTACTTGTGGTGGTGTGCATGCTGAAGCTTGTACCTAATGCAAGGGTATAGAAATGTTATGCTGTATGGGGCGTGTTGTTGTGTGTGGGAGCAACAGTTGCTAAACCGGTATGGTCGGGTTCATAGGCCGGTGTACTTATGCCAGCCCAAAAGACTGACCACCAGTGGAGGGAGGAATATATTGTGCATACTGTGGTAGTGATGCTATTGGCAGAGTAGTAACGCTCGTTGTCGGGACAGTAGGAAGCTGCAGCGACAACTGCAATGGTGGGATAACTGGTGCAACGTGAAGTGCCTGAGCAGGCGGAGAAGGATCCTCAAGAATGGGACAGACAGGCGCAGACAGAGTGGGATCCAAAGAGAAGGCCATGTTTTGCAATTTCTGCGCAAGGGCCAAAAGTTGCTGAGATTGTACGGTGATAGAACCATCAGCAGCAGTACCGAGGGCTTGAAGATGAAGCGGTAGGGATGTCAAAGGGGGCTAGATGTTCAAAGATGCTGCGGACTGATTTCCTGCTGATGAGGCAATCGTAGCCAGCTGAGTGTCAAGTGGAAGAGGGTCAATTGAAGGACAGGGCATGACCTGACCAGATGTGCTAGTGGTAGTTATGGTAACTGCCTCAGCCGTGGGCTCCAGACCACTAATGGGCTGCCAGTGTCCCAAAACCGGCGGACAGGGAATTCCAGGCACCCGAAAGTGGCTATCATGGAGTGAAGGTGGAATGATTGATGACAGAGTAAAAGAGGGAGGAGGGGCAGAAACAGGAATCCCCTCCAAGGCAGCTGGTGTAACAGTCTCAAAAGCTCTCTGGGCCATAATGGACCGCAATCGGGTAAGGACGGGGCTGCGATTACAAGTGAAAGGATGACGCCTACGAGGAGCTATCATCGGAAATGACGGATAGCTCGAGGAAAGACAGTCGAGAACAATGCCTTAAGATGGAGGTTACAGAAAGAAACTCCTAGGTTCAGACCTAGGAACTCGCACACAGAACTCTATACCTGACAAAGGAAAAGAACCTAATGTGTTAGTGAAGAAATGAAGACAAGACAACAAAAGAAGCAAGTTAGCTATGCAATTGTTTGTTCGGGTAGTGTAACCATGTCGGCGAGGAGATTCCGCAAAAGAATGCGAAATCGGTCGGCAAAATCACGTCAAAAAAAAGCAAAACAAAAGGAGTCGCCACCTAATCTATTATGGAAGACAAGGAAAACCATATACATGAAGAATCATGTAAAAAACAACAAAGACAAGTCTACGAAATAACCAGAATGCGGGTAAGGATCCCTGTTACGCACGAGGAAGGTGTTAGGCACCCTCGTACGCCCGATAA